>BROF01007068.1:3534-26585 GCA_024346535.1 Eptatretus burgeri | reverse complement strand
GCTAGAAACATTGAGTGGCTCAAGGCCGCCTTCAACTATGACCTCTCTGAGGATTACGGCAGCAATGCGCATGTCGCTATTGGTAGAATGGACAAAGTCTGCGAGTTTTGCAGGGCCGTTAAGTAGCCAGGTGAGGCTCCAGCCATGTGCTGTACTGGAGGAAAGGTTCGACTGGAGTCATTACAAGAACCACCAGATGTATTGAGACGGCTGCTTACAGAGGATACGTGAGAGGTAAAGTGATTTCGCAGTCAAATCTGGCGGTACAATGCTTCATTCATGATGATATCCTTCATCGTGAGGAAAATAGGCACTTCGTCTTACCAGCAAATTTCCCGGGTATTACCGGGTACTTCAGCTAGTATATATACTGTATATGTATATATATATATATATATATATATATCTTGTTATGGATTACAGAATCGGATTCGACTAATGCATCCAAACATTTAGGTCCTCAGACAGTTATTTTCCTCCGTGCATGTCCAGAATAGACCCGTCCCCATGTCTGGTGGGATTCTAACTTTGATGTGTTGAGAAGGCTATAGAATATATTCCCTTTCTTATGGTATGGACAAGCCTGCTGTTGGTTTCGTTGTTAGGGTTGTGGCTTGGGATCCGAGGGTCCTGAGTTCAAGCCCCGTTGGCTGCTGAATTAAAATACACCAGGAGGTTGACGCAGCCTGTCATCCTTCCGAGGTCGGCAAAATGAGTACCACTGTACTGGTAAGGGGGGCACTGCATCAGCGGCATAGCCGCGTCCCAACCAATGATGCAACCAGCAGCCACAGGCTGCACTCGATAGAGTCAGAGATGGGATGGACATTTTCTCTTTACGACAGACACATACATGCACACGAGATAGCCGTTGGCCCAATGGAGGCTCGTCTAACCCCTTTCCATCAGGATACATTAGTTTGGAAGTGGACGATTTATTCACACCTTAGACTTGCAGGACATTTGATTAAGCACACCGTGAGCTTTTCCTGAGCAGTTATTCTGACGGTTAAATACAGCTGTGGATCATTTACCTCACCCACCTATTTTCCATCGACGTTTGACACCCCGTTTGGCAGCTCTGTGGACGCTGGCTGGCTTTTCTTCGTGTCGGGCTGAACGGAGAGGTGATGGTTGATGTTGATGTTTTATGAGCGCTTCACGTTTTCGCTCGGTAATTCTGGCAAAATGGCTGCTTTCTGCCGTTCGTCCAGCACCACAAACATGGCATCGTAAGCCAGGCCTGTCCTGATTTGTGGTTGCATCTCACTCTGGTGAGGAAGAAATGATTGTGAGATTGGCCGTTAGTCACGTGCAACGATGCGCCAATAGGCAAGATGGATTTGGCTGAAGTCTGCTTGAGGCAGACTGGCTGCCAATGAAAAGGACGGGAGGACCGTTTTTCTGACAGTTTTTGTGACAGTCGGTGACTGCCTTGTGGCTTCTTACAGCTCTGATAGTTTTGTGACAGTTGGTGACAGCTGGCTGCAGCTTCTTACAGCTCTGAGAGAGTTTGTGACAGTTGGTGATAGCTGGTTGCAGCTTCTTATAACTCTGAGAGAGTTTGTGACAGTTGGTGACGGCCTTGCTGCATTGCAGCTCTGATCGTTGGTGACAGTCAACGGACAACGCCTCACAGTACCTCACAGCACCTCAAATTCTCACAGTGCCTTACAGCGCCCAACAACTCCTTTCAGCTGTCCGTTGGTTGTGACTCCTGGTGGCTCCTGACGGTGGGTGACGCTTGGACTATTAATGTTGGTTCTGCTCGAGATCTGCTCTTTGCATACCTGATTCTTAGCGTCCCTGGTTCCTGGGGGTGACGACGTGATGTCGATTGGTGTTTGAGCCTGTTTGCGGGTGGGTGCATGACAAGGCAGGACACTGGCAACAGACCAAGGCACGTTCACACATTTGGGGACATTTTATTTGACGCACGATGACTTCCACCTTAGTCATCGAGATCGGATTTCTCTTCCCCAACCCCCCCCCCCCCAAATGATCTGCTGGGTACCCTTGTCTCGTGTTTAATCGTTACGTAAGGCTTTGTGGTAAGCATCTGCTCTTTGTCTGTTTTTCAATGAATGCCTGATTAATTCTTTATTTGCTTGAGATTATTTGGATTGATTGAATTTCCCTATTTTCACCACAAGGAAACAAAAAGTTCTTCAGTTTATTTATTGTTTCCTTGTTAATAAATTCCTTCTTGACGTTTCAACCTGTCCGTGCTTGTCCTTTCCTTCCATTGATCCAGCATTGTCTGAACCTAGATAGACTGGGAGGAAATTACCAAACGAATTAACCTGTCATAGTTGGCACTCATCAGTGGTAAATGCTCGGCCACCCTAATTAACATTGAATCAAGATAAGATCGGTGCTTTGCCGAGGGCGAGCTCCCCGTTCAGGAAGCCATGTGACCTCGAGTTAAATCGTGAAATTAGATAGTGGACACTGGAACTCGTGGTTAACTGAGTGGCACTCATGGTTGTAAAGCAACCCACCATACAACAAAGTTAATTGTGAGTGGTGGCCCCAGGTCCAGCTCTTCCGAGGTGAAACGGGGATTAACCCCCTCATAATGTACTCATTACCCGTGGCCGTAACAATATATATATATATATATATATATATATATATATATATATATATATATATATATATATATATATATATATATATTGTTACGAATTTGGAATTCGAATGCACGCAACATTCAGGTTCCTTTAGTCAGCTATGTCGATAAGTGCTTGTTCCCTAGATAGCTCACCTTTCATTGTTTAAATGTTCAGAAATCGATTAGATGTGCTGCGGATCGATTTAATAGTTAGGGAACGAACAATGGAGACATCCCTCCCCCTCTTCTGCGAAGAGGAAGAAGAATTCTGCCGTCCCGTGACTCATGATGTCAACAACTCCCTCCCACCCGTGGCTGAGCGGGGGATGAAGCACGAGGGCAGGAGTCATGAGTCATGCCAGGAGCGGGGGAAGGGCGGGAGAAGGATAAGAGGAGATCTTTTCTTTTGTTCGTGGGGAGAGTTGGAGAAGGGAGTAGAGAGTAGCCGTTCAGCAGACCTTCGGGTCCTGTTTGGCTTGGGTTAGGGTTGAGGCCTTCGGAAGCTTTTTGCTTTGGCTTGCTCAGTGAGCTTCGGCTGCAGCCTGGCTCGAGAGGAGGCTTTTTGCTTTGATGGTTCCGTGAGCTTCAGCTTCTGCTTGGCTCGGGAGAGCTTTTTGCTTCAAGCTGCTTTGCTTGGAAGGAAGTTGAGCCGGTCGCTCGGCTCGAGCTGCGAGTGGTGGCTTCTTCTTCTTGGTTCATGGAGCTCTTTGTTCTCCATTTTGGTTCCCAGCTTAGTGCGACTCATCGACCTCTTCGTGGAGGTGGTTCCTCGGGGAAGTGACGCATCGACGGGAAGGATCGGTGCCTCGTCTCACTAGCACGTGTTGAGAAGCGCGGGAGCTCGGGAAGGATCGCAGCTCACGGTGATTGGATCCAGCTCGCTCTCGCTGAAGCCCGGGTCCGAACAACTTGAAGACCACATGAGGTGGAGAGGAGATAGGCTCTGGGTTTCAGCTCACCTGTCCACCGAGCTGGAGCTCGTTATTAAAGGCCTCTGCCACCATTTCTTGTGTGCGTACGTGTGTCCGTGGGCCCGTCTAATAAGCAGGAAATTGTTAAGTGCTTTGTGTGCTGTAAATGTTTGCATTGCATTTCATATCGACTTTCATAGTTCTTTTGCCGTGCTTTTGTTGCTTGTATAATTGCATACGTGTTTTGCCTTGTTTAAATGCATTCATGTTTTGCCTTGTTTAATTGCATACGTGCTTTATTATAATAAATGTCCTTGTGTGAATGTAAACCTGTTTGTTGCGTCCATTCCCTCATTGAACTGCCGCATCTTGCACTCGGAATATAGTTGTGTTTTAAATAGCCGGTAAAGTGATTGGGTCCAATGGGCCTGCGCGATAATACCCCGCTCGGTTATCCAAAAAGGAAGCGAGCTGCTTAAGCTGCTCGTTTCCAAACGGTCCCGTTGAGGTACAATCTCTCGGTAACCTACCCGCGCGAATAATTAGGTAGATAGAAGATTTGGCGATCGAACCCTGCAGCACGGATAGAGTGCGGACAAGGTTATGGTGTGGTTAAAAACACACCCGTGGCTGGTTTCCGGCGTTGATCCGGAAAGCCGTGACTGGATTGTCTGTTCGGTGGGCGAAGCGACCGCTATTGGTTAGACGCGGTCGTTCGCACGTCGACGGGCAGAAATTCTACAACACTGGTGTTCAGGAGTGTGGGATTTAAATCCATCCCGCCTCCAACCAAATTAACGGGAATCGGATCAGGGGTGTGTTGAGCAACCCTCAATTCCCATTAAATTGCGAGCTTTTGAAATTCATTCCGATAAGCAAGATGGCGGTTCAGGGCGAACGGGTGCAGGGTGGATTTGAAATGTGTTTGAAGGTAGGATCTATGGCCCGGGACGGTTCTTTCTATGACCCCACTACTAATTTTAATCAGTGGGGCCGCTCAGCCTATACTGAGCACGAACATTTCCGGCAAACGGAGTCGCAAAATAGCGGCGTGATTGCACCTCAGCGCAACACGGAGCGGGCTGCTATTATTATCACAGCGAACGGCACGACACGAGGCGGGTGATCCCAGCCACCGTTTCAAACCACGTGGTCATGGCAGGCGAGGCAGGCGGACATTGGCGGGCTTCGGACACAATTGGAGGAAGAATGGAAAACCGAGCTGGAAGAGGAAAAACGGAAACACAATTTGGAATTAGAAAAACTGAAGCAAGAGGTCGGAAGAGGCAATCGGGACAGAGAAAGCCTCGAAGAGATGATAAAAATGAAAGAGAAACGCCTGGAGGAACTAAAGGAATACGGTAAGAAAATGAACGATTTGTGGAAGGGAGAATGGAAAAGAAGTGATGAGGCCAGAAAGGAAAAATGGGAAAAAAAATTCTGAGTGACAAGAACACCAAAGCAGAGAGAGAGAGAGAATTACATAACGAAATGAGGATGTTAAGAGAGGAAAGAACGAGAACAGAGAATGAAACGCAAAGGAACCACACTGTGCAGATCGAACAGCTGGAAGCCAAGGCCAGACTAAAGAATGAAATGCAAGAAAGAGTAGTGAAAGAAGAAGGAATGAAACAGGAAAGGGAGATTAACCAATTGAAGGAAACAATGAGATTGCAGAATGAGGAACAAGAGAGACAGTAGAATAAAAAGCAAAAAGAATAAATTTGAAACTGAACAACAAAAGGAAAAAACAAGGTTGGAGTACGAGGAGATAGTGACAGAACAAGGAATGAAACAGGAAAGGGAGATTAACCAATTGAGGGAAACTATGAGATTGGAGAAGGAAGAACGTGAGAGATAGTGGGATAGAGAACAAAAAGAACATGAATTTGAGGTTGACCAATTGAAAGAAAAAGCAAGGTTGGAGTATGAGGAGATAGTGAAAGAACAAGGAATAAAACAGGAAAGGGAGCTCAACCAATTGAAAGAAGCGATGAGATTGGAGAATGAGGAACGTGAGAGACGGTGGGGTAGAAAACAAAAACAATACGAGTTTGACATTAACCAACTCAAGGAAACAGCAAAATTTGAGTCCACGGAGATGGAAAAGCTCCGGAAAGAAAATTAACAACTAAAGAGACTCAGAGAGGAAGAACGACTCAAATGGGAAGGAAAATGGAACGAGGAAGAAAAGGATATAATAAAGGAGGTAGCGGTGACAACGACGGAGACGCAGGAAATATAAATAATAGAGACACGGGAGATAGAGGAGAGAGGGGGTGAAGTGGACGACACAAAGGACGAACACACACACATGGAGGTAGTGAGGGACAATGGGGTTGAGCTTGAGGAATGTGTTGGGACCCAATGCAAGTAGCAGGATAGCCTCCTTCAGGAACGAAGGGAGGAAATGTGCCCTCTTGAGGCGGATCGCGACGAGGTGAGTCCGGTCGAGCCTTGCGAGGTAGAGGGGGCGAGTGCTGTGAATGGGTGCACACGGAGCTTGGGGGTATGGAGACCCCGGGAGCGCTTGAGGTAGCGCAAATCCCCAGCGTGGTCGTTCCGGTGTGTGTGATTACGAGTGTGGCGAAATGCATGCTGGAAAGCACGCATTGCGTGAGTGAAAAGGTGTTTAAGGGAGAAGCCCCGTGTGTGAAAGAGACCGCGTGTGTGAGAGCGCTGTATGTGAGGGAGATGGCGGTTGGCATGCGCGAACATGCAACCGCATGTCCGAGTGTCATGGCGAGGTGTGTGAGCGTCGTGGCACGTGGAAGTTTGTGCGCGAGAGTGCGACGACGACGGTGCCTGACGGTGCACAAAGGCTGAGTAGCGGCCGTAGCTGCATTGGGGACCGTGCCGGGTTTGCACGGCAGCGTGCACGGGGTCCGTGCCGTGCAACGCACAAGGCCGCCACGTGCGCGCTTGCGGGAGTGAAGCCCGGTCCGTAAACGCACGCGTTGGACTAGCCAATCCCGCGGATGGACAGAAGGTAGGCTGGGTAATGGATTTGGACTGGATGAGTTCTCCAGGCGGGCATGTGTGTGAAGCTCCGACGAGCAGAGCACATGTGTTCGCGTGGGGAACCCCTCGAAATGCGAGGCTTGTTTTTGATGTACAGGGTGACGTCGTGGCTGCAGGGTTGGAATCCGGCAGAAGGGAAAACCTTGCTGGATGGTATTGTCCGAGGAGGGACGAGATGCGTGAACAGCTGCCATGACTTCACGGGGAAAGGAGCGCAGGTTGCGAGTTTCCGCGCTGGTGTGCGCAGGAAAAAAAAAAGCAAGCCTCGCTTTGGGTTAACAGGATTCGCTGGGCAAGGGGTGGAAGACCCCCCTGTCCAGGGGGCACAGGAAGTATAGTTAGGGGGATGGGTTAGCGATAGTTAGACTGGCTTCATGGGGACATGGGTTGGTTGTTCCTCATGGAGCCTGTGGAATGGATTAGTTAGAGGGATTTCAGTTCAGATTTAGGAAATGGGAATTTTTTGGATTTTTGGAGACATGGACAGACTGGAAATGTGTAGTGGAGACGTAGTTTAGCGACATAGAGTAAATGGAACGTGCATGAGTTTTAAGGGATGACGAGGGAGCATGAGTTAGTCAGGGGATTGAGTTAGAAGGATGGCAGTGTGGAGTGTTGGTGTGAGTTGCGAAATGGAAAGTGTGGGAGGAATGAGTGTGAGACAGTGGGCCCAAGTGTGCGAGTGGAGCGAATGTGGTATGCATGGTGCGAATGACTGGTTGGGGGGAGGAGTGATTCCCACCCAAGTGACTCCGGGGTCAGTTTAATGTTAGTTAGTGGGTAGTTAAATTTACTAACAGGAGGTCGTTTTGTTGGTGTCGAGAGAAGGCACGAAACCCGTTTGGAGGGGTGCAGGTGTTCATGGACTGGCTGGGAGCGTGGCTGTGGAAAGGTGAGTTTTGTTTAGTGGGCACCCCAGGCACCGGACAAGTAGGCCAAGGGCCCAAGAGGGGCCGGGATAGTGTAGTGGGCACTGGCGACCCGTCGGAAACGGGACCCGTAGCACCAGAATGCCACGGGGGTAGTGTAGTGGGCACGGGCGACCCTCGGAAAGGGACCCGGGGCATCAACACGCCACGTGGGCATCGGAGTGGGGCAATGCCAGAGAGGGCAACCCCCCGCATTGTAGGAAGCAGCTCGGCTCGGAGGCAGCCTGCAGGTCTGGGGTGCCATGCTTAGAGTTCGGCAGAGGGGGAGTTCCTGCCAGTTGAGCCACGCCCCCCAGCCAGGAAATTGTGCGAAGGCACGAATGAAAATTTGAGGGCAAGTTCCAAATTTATAACGGACACCAACACAGGCGATGGGAATCATGGTTTTTAGAACCGATAGTTTTAAAATATGAGCCATTTTTGGAAAGCCCTGGGGTAGTTTCAGGTTAATGAATGCTAGGATAGTTAGGAGGTGTACCCCTTCGCTTGTTGTATGCCGCTGGACTCACCTTGGTAGAATGCTGAACTCTGAGGAGGCCATTCTGTGGCTTTGTTGGGCCTCGAGACAGGTCGCGACTCTTTCCCTGTTCCCCTCCAGAGAGGGAACGTAGGGGTTGCGAGTAGGCTAGGCTGACAGGATAGGTTAGCCAGACAAAGACGATAAAGGGGGTTAGGGAGGCAATTATAAAAGGGAAATAAAAATAAAGAGGGGCTAAATTTTGTTGTGTTTGGTGTCAAATTAAGGGAGTGGGTATGGACAGAGACAGGCAAAGGCGATAGAGTGGGGGGAGACAGTAGGCTAGGTCCGAGCCTGCCTTCAGAGCGGCCGGCACCACCGCACTCCCTCCAGACCTGAGGGAACCACACCAGAGGCCGGCCAGCTTCACCTGCCCGCCTTTTGTGCTGCAGCCGCCTGTGCTGCATGGGCTTGCCTTGCCATGCCTAGTTTGCCTGCCTCTGCCATGACCCCATGCCTGCTAGCCCTTGTTTGCGTTTGACCCTGTGTCCATCCATCACCATGTGCGCCAGGAACATCCAGTTTTGCAAGGACTGCCCTGCAGGCAGCCCGTGCATCCATCATGCTCATTTGTTTTCGCCACCATCTCCATCCACTCCCCTGCACCAATGACTTTGTTATGACTTTTACCTTCTCCCCTCTCACAGATCACAAGTCCTGGGCCATGGTTAAGTTAAGGAATAAGTTGAGTGAAAATTGTAAATACGTGGAACCTCTCCTGCATGTTTGTTTTAGCACCGGCAATTTTAGTTAAGTTGTCCGAATGAGTCTGAGAGTTTGTTTAGTTAGTTACGCAGCGCAATAGGTTATTTATTTTTGGGACACTCATAAAGAAATGTCGCACTCAGGGATCCGAAGGTAGAATGTACTTGGGGAAAACTTACACATGCTGGTCACACGAAAATTTGACGACTCGGGACGAGTCTGTAAAAAGGGGAGGGGGTAGTGTTATTGCTGTGGAAATTCGCAGAACACCATATAGGTCCTTAGTTCAGTTATGCCGATAAGTCTGTATTGAGATAGATTTCCCCACCGATGTGTAAAGGTAATTATTCGTGTAACCGGGCTGTGAATCTTCAGTTTGCCGTATTTCTTTTGCTATCGTTATTTTGGACGAGTTCTACCGCCGGCGAAACCCGACGCTTTGCCGAGGGCGAGCTCCCCGTTCAGGAAGCCAAGTGACCTCGAGTTAAACGCCAAAATTAGATAGTGGACACTGGAACTCGTGGTTAACTGATTGGCACTCATGGTTGTAAAGCAACCCACCATACCACGAAGTTAATTGTGAGTGGTGGCCCCAGGTCCAGCTCTTCCTAGGGGAAACAGGGATTAACCCCCTCATAATATACTCATTACCCGTGGCCGTAACAATATATATATATATATATATATATATATATATATATATATATATATATATATATTGTTACGAATTTGGAATTCGAATGCACGCAACATTCAGGTTCCTTTAGTCAGCTATGTCGATAAGTGCTTGTTCCCTAGATAGCTCACCTTTCATTGTTTAAATGTTCAGAAATCGATTAGATGTGCTGCGGATCGATTTAATAGTTAGGGAAAGAACAATGGAGACATCCCTCCCCCTCTTCTGTGAAGAGGAAGAAGAATACTGCCATCCCGTGACTCATGATGTTAACAACTCCCTCCCATCCGTGGCTGAGCGGGGGATGGAGCACGAGGGCATGAGTCATGAGTCACACCGGGAGCGGGGGAAGGGCGGGAGAAGGATAAGAGGAGATCTTTTCTTTTGTTCGTGGGGCGAGTTGGAGAAGGGAGTAGGGAGTAGCTGTTCAGCAGACCTTCGGGTCCTGTTTGGCTTGGGTTAGGGTTGAGGCCTTGGGAAGCTTTTTGTTTAGGCTGGCTCAGGGAGCTTCGGCTGCGGCCTGGCTCGAGAGGAGGCTTTTTGCTTTGATGGTTCCGTGAGCTTCGGCTTCTGCTTGGCTCGGGAGAGCTTTTTGCTTTGAGCTGCTTTGCTTGGAAGGAAGTTGTGCCGGTCGCTCGGTTCGAGCTGGGAGTGGTGGCTTCTTCTTCTTGGTTCATGGAGCTCTTTATTCTCCATTTTTGATTCCCGGCTTGGTGCGACTCATCGACCTCTTCGTGGAGGTGGTTCCTCGGGGAAGCGACGCATATACGGGAAGGATCGGCGCCTCATCTCACCAGCACGTGTTGAGAAGCGCGGGAGGATTCGCAGGAGCTCGGGAAGGATCGCAGCTCACGGCGATTGGATCCAGCTCACTCTCGCTGGAGCTGGGGTCCAAACAACTTGAAGACCACACGAGGTGGAGAGGTTCGAGATAGGCTCTGAGATTCAGCTCACCTGTCCTCCGAGCAGGAGCTCGTTATTAAAGGCCTCTGCCACCATTTATTGTGTGTGTGTGTGTGTGTGTGTGTGTGTGTGTGTGTGTGTGTGTGTGTGTGTGTGTGTGTGTGTGTGTGTGTGTGCGCGCGCGTACGTGTGTCCGTGGGCCCGTCTTATAAGTAGGAAATTGTTAAGTGCTTTGTGTGCTGTAAATGTTTGCATTGCATTTTGTATAGACGGTCGTAGTTCTTTTGTCATGCTTTTGTTGCTTGTATAATTGCATACGTGTTTTGCCTTGTTTCATTGCATACGTGATTTATTATAATAAATGTCCTTGTGTGAATGTAAACCTGTTCGTTGCGTCCATTCCCTCATTGAACTGCTGCATCTTGCACTCGGAATATAGTTGGTTTTTAAATAGCCGGTTGAGTGATCGGGTCCAACGGGACTGCGCGATAATACCCCGCTCGGTTATCCCAAAAGGAAGCGAGCTGCTTAAGCTGCTCGTTTCCAAGCGGTCCTGTTGAGGTACAATCTCTCGGTAACCTACCCGCGCAAATAATTAGAAAAATCGAAGATTTGGCGATCGTACCCTGTAGCGTGGGTAGAGTGCGGACAAGGTTGTGGTGTGGTTAAAAACACACACCTGTGGCTGGTTTCCGGCGTTGATCCGGAAAGCCCGACTGGATTGTCCGTTCGGTGGGCGAAGCGACTGCTATTGGTTAGACGCGATCGTTCGCATGCCGATGGGCGGGAATTCTACAACAATATTTTGTTGTAGATTTCCACCTGTACGGCGTGTGGATGACCACCTTTGCCCAAATGCGGCCGCACGCACCCACCGGACATGCAATCTAGTCGTAGCTTCCGGATCAATGCCGAAATCCAGATACGGGTGTTTTTAACACACCATAAACCAGCCAATCCCTCTGTACACGCGCTACAGGGTCAATCGCCGAATTGTCGATGTACCTAATTATTCGCGCAGACAGAGATACCGGGAGTTTATACCTCAACAGGGCCTGCACAAAAACGAGCCGCTTAAGCAGTTCGTTCCGTATGCGATTGCCGAGCGGTTTTATGTCACCAAGTCCCGTCGGACCAGATGTACGTTTTATTGGCTTGGTAATCAGCCAGCTAATATTCCGAACGCATCATGGCAGTCAATGGCAGAAAGTGACACAACGAGCAGGTTAACATTCAAACAATAGGGGCATTAATTTTAAATGCACATATGCAATGAATGGGGAATGGGGACAAGACACGAGCAAAAACCTACAGCCGATGTCTATTATCACGTACACAATCCTGCACTTAATCAATTCTACTAAGGTAGACAAGGCGCCACAAACTTTCATCCAAAACCCCAGAAAGAAAGAACCGGGCTCGTGAGCCTTTATAATTACTCAGAGCCGGGATGACCGAAGGGGCTCTGAGAGACCGGGCGGGCTACCTGGCCACCCTCATGGTGACTTGCTGGGCCCTGGTTCGGCGACCCTCGGTGTCTTTGCCCGGACCCCCGAGCTCCGACTGGCTCCCTTGGTCGTCCGACCTTCACTGCAGCCTGGCTTAGCCGACGACGCGCTGGAGGAGTGAATGGGTCTCGACTCAGGCCTCCTGGTCGCGCCGCAGAACCCCGAGCGAACCAACTGCCCAAACTCCGAACTCTCCAGCTCTCAACGGGGCGTCTCTCCACTCCCACCACCAACCGCAAGCCACGAGCTCCAGCGCAGCACGAACTCAAGGCAACCAGCTCTCCACTGCCTCCGAGCTCCCCACACCAACTCAACTGCAGCGCTCAACTCAATCGCTCTCCTCAAGCGCTCTCTCCAAGCGCACTCCCCGACTCCACTCAACTCCAGACTCCAGACTCTCTCCAACGGCCCAGGTCAACTCTCTTCTCGGCGTTCCAGCACGGCTCTTTATCGGGTCCGGGGGTGCTCGCTCTTTCACCTTCGACCCTTCACCCCCCGCTGGCTCCGCCCCTCTCACTTCTGATTGGGCAGCTCTTTCAGAGGGTAAGGCCTTTTTGATCCGTTCTTGCCATCGAACGCGGCCGTGTTGGAAATCACCGTCGAACGCGGCCGTGTTGGAGATCACCGTCAAACGTGGCCACGCTGGAGATCACCGTCAAACACGGCCGTGGGTTGTCGTTGTTGTGATGATGTGTTTGTTTTAAAATAACGATAGAAAAGAATAACACTATCTCAAAGATGCACAGCCCGGCACACGAACAAATCCCTTTACACATTGGTGGGGATTCTAACCTAAAACATGTACTTATCGAAATAACTGATTTCTGGGGAACCTGAATGATGTTTTGTGAATTTCCACCACCGTAACAATATATATATATATATATATATATATATATATATATATATATATGCATANGCTGAGATAGTGCAACAAGGGGGCCCCATTCCCACCCCACTCCAAACGTCGTGCCAACGAAACCCGCCAAGGAGCACGGAGTCGGGGCACAGCCACGCGGCCACATCTGCGGCTTGTCCGCCAACGCGTCACGAGGACGCGGGTAGGACCCCCCCGGTCTCGCGGACCTGGCTGCTCTTCCAGGTCACGCGCACATATTAGCCTCCAGGCCTGTCTGCCCCCTTGTCTATGAGGGTGGCTTCTTTCCTTTGCTTTTGAGTAAATGTGTGTTGGCATCGTCGGTAAAGTAGAACTGTATAAGTGTTGCCGTGTGTGCGCGTATTCGGTAGTAACTCTGTGTCATTGTTTCTTTTGTTTTAACTGCTATATGTGCATTTTGACTGTTTGGCTGTATATGTGTGCTTTCCGTGTGTCGAGTAATAAATGTGCATTGTGTGAACTGTTTTCCCGTTTCGCTTCGTCTTTTCTTTTTTGACCCTCCATCCTGCTTTACGTAAAGGGTTCGTAGTGGGCTTAATATGCCCGATAATTAATCGGAACAGTTGAGGCCGACGATAACACCGCTCGGTTATCACTGTAGCACGGGACGGACCGCTTAAGTGGTTCGTGTCCAGAGTCGGCCTGTGGCGTGGTGCGATCGCCCGGTCGACCATTCGCGCAGGTACTTAGGTAGATCGAATTTGGCGAGCAACCCTATCCTGCACGGGTGGGCAATTGGAACGGTCGTGGTGAGCTTAAACCCCCACCCGTGACTAGCTCCGGGCGATAGTTCCCGGAGAGTCACGACTGAATTGTCCGTCCGGTGGGCGACCTGCCGCGATCTGAGTTACGTGGCCGTCCGCACGCCGACGGGCGCGAATTCGCAACAATACTTCACTCTAATTTTGAAAAGGGAACTGATAATCGTGATAATGACAAACTCAGAAAATGTAGTCAAATTATTGCACACTTCACTTTGAAGCGGCTACGGTTTACTGTCTACTACCATTCTACCAGGACACATGGTACACGCATACATCAGTCTAGTACAATATGAGTTTCTGAGCTCAAGTTTACTGGCTCTGGATCAAGAAGTCAACACTTTTACAAGCAATGCGACTTTGCATTTGCACATTCTAAGCTCGGCCGATATCTCATTCTGTGTCTACTGCATCTGTCTACTGGCATTCTCCCTCACAAGCACACAGTCCAGTGCATTGCAGATTAGCCTTCTTGCATTTGCAGCGGTTTCTACAGCCTTTTTTGCAGCCGCAAAAATCTTGCAAAATCAAAAGAAAAAAAAAAGCCGCAAATTTTTTTTTTTTTTTGCAAAATCTCGAGTGGCTCCATATCCAGAATTGTTCAGAATACATTAGTCAACATATGTACCAATTTTGGTGCTTTTATGAAAAGTCGAACAATTGGTTTGCTATGCTGCAGTACTAAAAGGCTTTATTAAATGAGAGAGTTCATTGAACACATTACCCCACACAGTCTTGAGAAACAAGAACCTGTCTGCGAGCAGCAAATTTGATTGGTCATATTTTGTCCAAGTACTGTTAAACGGAAGGATTTTCAAAGTGTAAAACAGTCGATTTGTGTTCTACGACGTGCAAGTACATAATTAAATTGTTATAAAATAAAGAGTTTAAAAGTCGTTGAAAAAACAAATCGGAAGTTTGCAGTTGTTGATGCAATGTCTTTTGCACCACCTTATTTAACATGTTACATTCGTTATTCGTGCCTGTTGTTTGTGTTTCTGATTTATTTAGAAACAATGTGTTTCCTGTTTGGAATGATTTTCAATTTTGCTTGACTGCCAGATGGGCAGACAGAGTAATGAAAAATCACTCATGGAGTGACAACTTGGCGAAACGGAACGCCACTCGGAAGAGCACATCCTTCCGCCAGGCTGAATAGTTTACATTTTGCATCCCACTGATATAGGTCGGATCTGAATCTGGACCTCAACCAAAATCGAATCGGCTTGTTCTTGTCAGCTAGCCAACTAATCCACCTAGTTTTGTCGTAAATCGTCCACAACCTTTTGGGATATCATGCGATACATAGATTTGGCCCCATCTCTCAATGGTGAAGAATCACTTTTAAATTTCTTGAATCCGGATCTGGATTAGGATCTTCACCAATATTGAATCAATTAGTCCTTTTCACACACCCAACCAGTCCACAAAGTTTCTGCAGAATCCATCCATAACCTTTTGAGATACTGTGCTACATATCGTTTTGGCCCCATTTCTCAATGTGCAAAAAAAAAAGGTTTCATGCAATATCGTTTTTAGTTCAATCTCAATGGTGTAGAATCAGTTAAAAATTAAATAATTATCATATCCAGATCTAGATTCTGATCTTCGCCAAAATTGAATCAAGTCTTCCTTGCGGCACTTCCAATCTGTCCACAAAGTTTTGTGTGAATCCATCCATAACCTTGTGAGATATTGTGCTATATATCGTTTTTGGCCCGATCTCTCAATGGTGAAGAATCACCTGAAAAATTCTCAGATCCGGATCCGGATTCCGATCTTCACCAAAATTAAGCATTGGTATCCTTGGCCGGTCACTTACAGCAAAAAAAAAATTTCAGAACGATTGATTGAAAACTGTGGCCAAAAATCGTGTGACAAACAAACAGACAGACAGACAGACAGACAGACAGAGAAACACAACAGATCAACATACTTGGCAAATAAAAATTTTCGCCAAGTAAAAACATTATTTCATTGCCCTCTGTGCATGTGCAATCCAGACAAATTCAGAGCCAAAGTATTGCTAAACTACAAGTTCGTTTTCCGATTGATGTTCTGATTCGTGTTCAAAATAAAACATCCCATTGAAATAAGTTGATCCTCCATCAAAAACTGACATTTGTTGGCAGACTGTCAGACAAAGTGAATCAATTGCTTAACCCAGAAATTATATGTGCTGCTTCCTTGCCTGACACGCAGCATTTAAAAAGAATAGAGCACAGAGAAACAACTATAGGTTGGCAACCATTGCACAGGCTTTGATGTGCCCAAAGGCTTCTTGCTGTGTTGAATTTCCTTGAAAGTGAACCTGCATTTTAATGTCTGTCTTGTACATACATGAGCGATCACATTGACACTTCCTTTAATTCCTCATTAATTGGCGTGTGAATAATTGCATCAATTATATCATCAATAATTCAAACAATTTACAGGGTGTTGCAAAAAGATTGAACACGTTTGAAATTTAAATAACTTTCAATAATATAAGTTATTTATTCAACTGTGTTAACACTGGTAAAGTACAGATATTGGAATATCTTCAGCAGACACGAGGTTTTGAAAAAGTCAGTGAAATAGCCCCCTTGGAAGGTAACACAATCCGTTGTTCATGTACGAATACCCCTCATCACCTCTTCACCAGAAAGCTTTTCGGAATAGCCTGAATTTCACTTGTAATGCTTTATTTCAGTTCATTGAGTGTGTGTCCTGTTCCTGGACACCGTCTCAAAATATCCCCACGGGAAATAATCAGGAGATCTGGGAGGCCAATTCACATCTCCAAAACTGGAGATCAGCTTTCCAGGAAAATGCTCTCGTAACAGTTCCATGCGGATCATTGCGGTGTGGCGTGTAGCCCTTGGTGTTGTTTCATGGAAGCTTACCACGCATCTGTTCTTTACTTGTCTTGACTGTGCATCATAAACTTGGAAATGTCTTTTGAATACTCTGTGCCAAAATTGCAGAATATACATGGAAGATGTCCTGCTCAACCACAAATGCTAGTAGTTCACATGCCCAATTTGCCATCCCCGAGGTTTAATTGAGCTTTTAAAAAAATCTCCAATTCGTTTGATACAACCTGAAAAGAAAAAGAAAAAAAGTAGAATTATCTTCCATGACCATAGAATTAGTGCACCCTGAAATCTGT
Source organism: Eptatretus burgeri (assembly GCA_024346535.1). NCBI lineage: Eukaryota > Metazoa > Chordata > Myxini > Myxiniformes > Myxinidae > Eptatretus > Eptatretus burgeri. The sequence continues at coordinate 9,991 of BROF01007068.1, read as the reverse complement.
CCCATCTTTCTGCCACACCCTGTACATGAGTATTTGCTTAAATCATTGTATAATTGCCACAACGATTGCCTTAGCAATCGACGAAATGATCACCTTAAGTACACAGTCACTGGACAATGCGTCAGAGGGGGCGTGGCCTCTGGAATTCCTGCAAATCGATGTTCACTCTAATAGTGTGACGTCACAGCAACAATGAACCTGATCCCTCCTCCAAGCAATCAAAGGTTGGAGTGAGATGTAACAACAACCTGATTCACGGATTGTGAAAAGTCACATTGGCTGTATGTCCGTGGGTTGTTAAGCAACGCATATTTATTTATTGATCATTGTGATGCAAACGGTCTGTGTTATTTCCAAAATTAGGACAATTAAAGCGATCGAGGCTCATGGAATGAAGCGAGATTGTTCTTTGTCGATGAGGAACAGGTCAATATCTCAAACTCATCAGGAATATCACAACTAAGTTGAGTACAATACTTGCCCTCATGCCTCGTGTTCGATTAATGGTTAGGGTGGTGGGTTTGGGATCTTTGTACACTGAGTTCAAATCCTGCTCGGCTGTTAAATTAATACCAGGTGTGGTTGACTCTGCCTGTCATCCTTCCAAGGTCGGCAAAATGAGTACCAGCTTGCTGGGATGATTGAGCCATTCGAATATCCTGCATCGGAGTGGTGACCCGTCCAGGATTGTGCCCAATAGCTGATGAGACTGCTTTGGTAGCGCCGACATTCTGTACAGAGTATCATCCCAATGGATGGAATACTTGCCCTCAATTGATGGGGAAAACATGATGATTTGCAAGTATTTGAATGCTAAATGTTCAACAGCAATTATGTAGGATTGTGAAAGATACCATGCACGTGTCTCAACTCTTGAAAGTTTCTCTTCATAAACACATTTATAACACCTCTAATGGCCTGGAACTATGTCTAGACATCAAGGACTTCCATGTAGACTTTTTCTCACATTTAACGGGATACCTGGCCCACAGGGAATCATATTACCTTGAAAGGTGTTGCACCCGAAACTGATAATACTTGTACCCGTAAGGTATTCTGACAATCTGTTTCTGAAATTGTAGGCGCCTTTAATATGAAACATACATTTACAAACAACACAGTCGTGATACACACCCAATTTGATGTTGCCTATGCAAGGCTTGTGCTGTTGGGAGCATGGCATTCTGGGTCACATTCTCACTTCAGACGGGCAATTTGCATCCCGGCCTCTCGAGAACCGCTCGTTTCACTCGAGATGGCGGTACCTCCCCCACACCTCCTCCCTCCCCGCGCAGCCTCCGTCATCTCCCCCGGTTTTTAAAAGTCCATCAAAGTACTGTACATGAGTTCTGCATCATGGGGAAAAATAACAAATCTTGACTCGTGGACACAGAATTTTTACCTTCCCCCTTCCTCGTTACCCAGATGCCATTTGTTCCGTAATACGTCCATGTCATCCCCTCCTGGATTGACATGGGTAGTGCAGAAGCAGCGCACTTGACCTTATCCTGTGTTTGTGGTGCAGTGTGGGTTTGATTTCCAACCTGATTAAAAGCTCTCGGATTGCTGTTTCCCAGGCAGGGCCTTGCCTCGATGCCATGCCATCCCTGGAATGAATGTTAGTCGGATATCCCATCTGCTCGCATTAAGTTAGTGCATGTTAAAGATCCCATGGTGTATGTTGACGAGGAGTAGGCAGGTTATCTCCGGCACCCTGAACAATTTACAAATTCCTGTGCTGAGCTACAGATATCACTGCATCAGCGGCAAAGTGATCTCAGAAATGATGCAGCCAGCAGACACGTGCTGCATACAAAGGAATGAAATCCTCCGCTTCCTGCTCTCTCTCTCTCTCTCCCCTCTCTCTTCACCTCTCACTCTCTCTCTCTCTCTCCCTCTCCCTCTCTCTTCACCTCTCTCTTCACCTCTCTCTCTCTCTCTCTCTCTCTCTCTCTCTCTCTCTCTCTCTCTCTCTCTCTCTCTCTCTCTCCGAAACCTCAATTCCCCATTCTCCGTTCACCCTTTTGCCCTTACTTTTTGAATTTAAATTTTCTTAATTCATGATTCATTTCCCTTCCCCTTTCATTTGCCTGTCAAAGCAGATTCCCCCTTCTTATTACATCGACTTCATTACATCACATTTTCGATTAACGCTGTAAGAAATCATACCTGTTGCATCTACTCTAAGCAATTCAATTTCCCATCGAAAACACACACACACACACACACACACACACACACACACACACACACACACACACACACACACACACGTATGTAAGTTCGCCAGACGTTCACCCTCTTTCCCTGCCCAGGGTGTGTTGGTGCTTTGTCAGCACGTGCAATCCGAGCCGCTGTGTGACAGCAGCTTCTCCCAGAGCTCCCTCCAGTTGCTTGGTGCCTCATTTACACCTGGCATCAAAAGAAGAACGGGGATGGCGGCGCGTGGAGAGTGTGGGGGAGAAATATGCAGAATGTGCCAGGCCTTTGCTACCGATGTGACGAGCTGGGACTTGGTTGTGAGAGATCAACATCATTTTGGGGATTCGTGATACAATCTCAACCCAAAAGTCAATTCCCGAATCAATAAACTAAATTTGACTCAAATTTAACTTTTTACAGTATGAGACACAAGAAAAAGAGACACTCACAAGTCACAATATCATCCAAGAAATGCAATGCTTTATGGTATTTCAACATACAGGTATCTATACTAATGTCAGTGTGTCAGTCAGTCAGTCAGTCAGTCAGTGTGTCTCATGCGTAACTCCAAAACCATGAAACTTAGCAGCTTGAAACTTTGCATGCACACGAAGGAAACTCGAAGGAAGTGCGAAAGTGAAAATTGGGTGTTTGGGTGAATTAAAACACCCCTTTTGAAGATTATAATTAACAGCCTTGTTTAATTATATCCTTTATCAGGCGCATCCTTGGCCACCTCACTCTTGATGGGGTCTTAAGGTGAATCCTCGGTTTCCTTGCTGCGGTTTAATTCGCCATTTTGTTTGTCCTGCTGAACAATGCCTTGAGTTGGAAGAGGCTGCAACGATTTCTTAACAATAAAGTTTTTTTTTGTTTTTTTCCCACTTTCCTCACATTATTATCGAACTCGCCGAAACCCCGTCACAGACGGATTCCGTTCCATGAGCCCAATATGACAACCAGTGGCATCTCTTGTCAGAGCCGGATCCCAGTTGATGCACTCCATGGCCTTACCTAATGAGGCCTACAAAACGTCATTGTACACGACATTTTTGGTGTACACTACTCCTTGTGAAGAAGTCCCCTGATTTGTGCACATGTCTACTTTGACGTACAAACACCGTGTCAAAACTTCTCAGGTCACAGTACTGAGAAAAACGTGACGCGACCGCGAGGAAGAACACAAAATTGATCCTTCAGTCTTAATATCTAGAAGATAGAATGTTTCGTGTTACATTTTTGTGTCAAATTCACATTCTGAGGAAGTCAGCATGTTCAGAAGAGGGTTTTACATTGCAGACGCTACTTTCGAGGAGTGGAATTACACATCTCAGCGGTAAAGTTCTGTAGACGACAGATGTAACGACGTCAGCGAATGACCGATGATGTCATGACGTCCTTTCGTCTCTCAGCGGTGACGTCACACGTCGCCATGTAAACGAATGTAAAACGAAAAGTGTTTATTCTGCTTCAGAGTTTAAGTTTGACTATTGCCACTATGTGCGATGCACTCTTACAGGTACGAAGTTTATTTCAGTCCAGGTCACAGTACCGAGAAAAACGTGACGCGACCGCGAGGAGCACAAAATTGGTCCTTCAGTATTAATGTATAGATGCCTGATCATCATACCTACAAATCGTTGGATGCATTGCAATGCTTATAAATGCCTGGAGACGCCAACATTCGTGGCTTTGTTTCATTTCTCCACATGCCATAACCTGGAAAATCTCTTAAACTCAGCCAAAATATAAAACTAATGCTCCACATTTGAACTTAGCAACAGTTCTGATTGCCAAATAAGTGTTCATTTGTCCAATACGGACATATTTGACATTTTGGGAATGTGCCTGTCGGAATGGCCTGAATAGTTATGTTGAACGGGAGGTGGATGTTGAACATGATGGTTCCGCAATCGCTCATCGATTGCCAAGCCAGCCGTTCCTTATCAACCATTTCATTGGAGTGCTTGCTTGAGTGCTTAAGCCACTTGGCGAATGCTCTCCAAGCTGCTTGGTTGTTCGTTTCGGTAAAAGTACCTGTGCTTTCAATCTAACATATTGATGAGACATACATTTCTGCTTTTGTTGGGCGCTGCGGTGCCATGTGGTTGGTGCCTCGGGAGGTGGCTCATCTGCTGAAAATGTGAAAATTTATTTTTATGGGACATCACTTTACTTTGTTTAACCGTTTTGTGTGATCTCCTTTCATAATCCACCCCTCACTTTGACATCGATACATATATTATAAAAACAATGAGGTCCATTTGACCGCTTGTTAACCATGTTTGCTCTCGCTGTGAAGGCAAAGAAGACATTTTGTGTTGTGGAGCTTGATATATTTTGAATTTCATTTCATTAATTTCCCACTTGAATTCCTCTTTCACAGAACACTGTCCAAAGGTAAGTCTTTTGTGTTTGTCGTTTTAAGTACTTTATGCATGTGTACATATGTGTGTGTGTGTGTGTGTGTGTGTGTGTGTGTGTGTGTGTGTGTGTGTGTGTGTGTGTGTGTGTGTGTGTGTGTGTGTGTGTGTGTGTGTGTGTGTGTATAAACAGTATTACCACAATGGCACTTGGCCCATATGCAGAGCGTGTGTGTTGTTGGTTGTGATCTCCATATGCAGATTTCACAAGGTGGAACGGAGTCCTCCCAGGTCTCAAAGTATCCACCTCAGTTTCAGTAAGGGCGGTCACGAATCATGGACCATGGTGTGAAGTTTTGTTCTCAAAGTTTTGGTCGCAGGACTCTTTTTAGGATCGTCACTGAGCCCCAGGTAGCTTCCAACTGCAGGTGATGTGCAGTAATATTCCCAGGAATGTTTTTGAAGATCTCTGTAAGGTTCTTCTTCATCATTCCTGTTGCTTCAATGATCACTGGTACAATTTTGGACCTCTTCAACTTTTCACTTCTTTTTTGAGATCTTGGTATTTGGTCATTTTCTTAATTTAAAATTGCTGGGTATTGAAACCTCAGTGTGTGTGTGTGTGTGTGTGTGTGTGTGTGTGTGTGTGTGTGTGTGTGTGTGCGTGTGTGCGTGTGCGCGCGCGCGCTCATAAAGCATAACATATTCTCTCAGATTAGTCTACTAGTCGTCTACCTACCTATCTATCTCTCTCTCTCTCTCTCTCTCTCTCTCTCTCTCTCTCTCTCTCTCTCTCTCTCTTTTTTTTCCTTCTTTCTTTTTCTCTCTCTCCTCACCCCTTCTCGCACCACTCCCTCCCGCAGTGCACAGTATCGTTTGAGACATCACTCTTCCCCCCTTCCTCGCTCCCCCTTCCTCACCTCCTCCAAGCTTCCCCTGCCTCCTCTGTCTTCTCCCCTCTCTCCCCTTCCTCTTCCTGTCTCTCTCCCTCCCTCTTTCTCGCCACTTCCTTTATATCTCCGTCAGTGAAGCAACAGGTTGTATTTTTTTTGTATACCTTGTCAAGGTTCGTATGAGAGCTAACACACAATGCACAGCAAGGGGGCATGACACAAGAGGGGTGGGACAGGGAAGGACAAAACAGTGGGGAACATGGGGAATACAAGATGGACATTAGAGGGACTTTCAGGAAGGAAAGCAGGGAATTTGAAGGTGGTGGGTTTGGGGTGGATTAACGGGGGTATAAAAGATCGAGGATTTGGATGGGGGAAGATAAGAGGTGGTGGTGAACAGCTGTTTTGAAGGCCTGGAGGGAAGAATAGGATTGAAGAGAGTGAGGGAGTTTATTCCAAAGGTGGGAAAAAAAGGAGGAAAGAAAGAGTGAAGGTGAGCAGTGATTCTTGATTTTTGTAGTTTTACCAGAAGGGGGTTGTTAGCAGACCTTGAGCGCCCTGTGGAAATATGGTGGGGACAAATTGCATAAAGAGCAGGGGGGAGGGGCCGAAACCGGAAAGGAGACGGTAGAAGACAGAAAGACCACCGACCTGCCTGAGGTGAGAGAGTGAGAGGCCCAAAGACTCAGCCTCCTTGTGGGAGATGCCAATGATCCGAAATGCCTTGGTTTCCACTGCATGAAGCAGAGAAAGGTGAGAGGCAGGAGCACCAGCTCAGAGGGGAGAGCAATACTCCATCAGGCTGTGGACGGAAGCTTTGTATGTGATCAGGAGCTCAGGTGGGCTGAGGAAGAACTTTGCATGATGGAGGATTCCCAATCGGTGACTGGCTTTGGAGGCGAGGTTGGAAATGTGGTTTTCCCAGGAAATGTCATGGCAGATCGTGAGACCCAGAAGCTTGAAAGAAAGGACTTCTTCCAGAGGATTGTTGAGAGAGTA
>BROF01007067.1:2587-14708 GCA_024346535.1 Eptatretus burgeri | reverse complement strand
CATGGAGTCTGCACCAGACATGACCACCTGTCCAAACTTGGTTTTCAGTAGCGAGTCTGTACCGTCCAACACGGCCTGCTTGGATCTCTCCAAACCCGCTCCGACCTGGGACTTGGACCAATCCAGAAAGACTCCCATTTGCTTTTGAGCATTTTCTAAGTTCTTCTTCACATCATCAAGAACCTGCAAACAAGTAAATGTCCATCAAATACTGCACAGTGGAACATTTAAATTACAAGATTCATTTATTTCTCAAGTTGAAAACAGACATATACACGTCTCCACTACAGAAAGATTCACAATCACTTCCCCCATTCCCCATACCTTGTTGGCAGGTTGCTGCAAGACCGGGACCTTCGCTTCCGCAAGATCCAGACCCCGGCAAGCGAGTTCGTCAAACTTAACTGAGAATAAATGGGAAAAAATAAAAACAAAAAAGTCCACAAAGTTAAAGATAAATATATAAACAGAATTTCAGACATGTCCGATGTGCACATAATCACTCACTCTGTGGATGAAGAATCCTGGCGATTGGTTGGATCCCATTGGAGACGATCACAGTTACTCCCGTAACGCCCTGTTCCACCATGTTACCCACAGAGAGAAGAACAGGCCGAGACTCCTTCCCTCTCTTGTAGGACTGAACCAACTCATCCACGGCAGAACTGAACAACGGGAGTGAATACAATCTCTGCACCACATTCTGTGGACAAGAACAAAGTTTAAACAATGAGAATCTCATTCTGAAACAGCAAGGGATTAACTTTTAATATCCTTGTGAAAAGATCTGATCCTGGGAATCAAATATCAAAGCCCCAACCTCACCTTATCAGTACAGGTTACATGAACATCCATCATTTAGTTTGTGCCTTTACACCTCAGAGCAAACAAGCAGAGACTCATCAGGAAACACAATGGAACACGAGCTCGGCAACCTCACACATTGAACATCATGTTTTCTGTATTCACTCACAATGTGTCATGTGTATGTGTAAGTAAATAAACGCTGCCCATTCTACCTTGAAGTAGAGAAACCTTTGTTGGAGGAAAATAAAATGAAACCAGCACAGAGTAAAACCACCAGCACACTGGCTCAACTGGTCCACTTCCATGTTTTTTATTATTCATTTTAAACTGTTAAAGTTCACAAAGTGTGGAAACAACAATTTAAAATGGAGAACAAAAAATAATTTATACACAGACATCTCTCAAATTACAAAAACTACAAAGTGAGAAAACTACAAAGAAAAAAAAAAGAGAAAACTACAAAACTAATCAGATTCGAAATCGAAATCGAACTCGACCTCGATCCACCAGGTTCAGATGAAGAACCAACGAACCCACCTTGGTATCGACGGTCTGAACCTCCACGGCCATTACGTTCAAACCGAGAACCGTTTAACGGGGAGAGAAACGGGGAGGATTACCTGGAGCAACAAGGGTTAAATCAAGGTGAGAACCACCAGGTGTGGAACGGGAACCTGAACCACGGGACAGAGAAGGAAAGGACAAAACGAACGAATTTTTACCTTTTTATACAAAAACACGAACACCTGTTACTCTGACGTCACAACGGTACGCACTCACAATCAGGAATTTCACCCAAATTATCATTTTATTTCAACCGGAGGATTTATTAAAACAATGACATTTACACAAACATGGAACATTCTCCATGTTTCCACGAGACTCCGTTTATGTGTTTTATTCCAATATTGCAATCATAAACATGTTCAAGAAAACCCGCACACGGCAGGTGGTCATTTGGCCCACGATACCTGTTCCAGCTGATGTCAGATGGTCGTTTGGCCCACTATACCTGTGCCTGCTCATGGCAAGTGGTCATTTGGCCCACTATACCTGTGCCTGCTCATGGCAATTGGTCATTTGGCCCACTATACCTGTGCCTGCTCATGGCAAGTGGTCATTTGGCCCACTATAACTGTGCCTGCTCATGGCAAGTGGTCGTTTGGCCCACTATACCTGTGCCTGTTCCAGGCAAGTGGTCATTTGGCCCGCTATATCTGTGCCTGCTCATGGCAAGTGGTCATTTGGCCCGTTATACCTGTGCCTGCTCATGGCAAGTGGTCGTTTGGCCCACTATACCTGTGCTTTATCCATTTTCTCGCGTTCAATGTCTGAACCCATTCCTCTCAAACTCCGACAAACAGCATCTGCACCCGTTCAACATCTGCAGGACAGGGAACTGGTACACATTGGCCCTCTCCTTTCGAGGGGATTTTCATGTTCGCAACTTCATGCAGACGAGTCAACCGGCTTTACATCCCTAAATGTCCTCAGAGTGGAACTTGATGTCTCTGATTTCATGATTTATTGAATAAAATCTCAATGTGAATTTTAATGTGATTTGTGGAATGATTACGTCATCTCTGTGAACAAGAGTTGTTTTTATTATTATTTAATTAATAAAGATGTTCAAGGAAACACATACGACAGGTGGACACGTCTTCCTTCCCACTCGCCAAGCAGTTTGATTGAGTCAAAGGTCTCAAGGAAACATTCCAACTGAACAGAGTGTTCAACACTTCTTTCCAACAAGGCAGTTTGCATGGAAGTAGTTAAGATGAGAAGGGCACTCGGTGGAGTACATACCTCCATCACGTAATACCTGATCCACGAAAAGATATCGAGCCCAATACATGTTTGAAATATCATGTTATCCAGGACTATATTGTTTTTGGCCCTATCTCTCAATGGGGAAGAATCACTCCAAAAAATTCTCAAATCCGGATCCGGATCTGCATCTTCATCAGAATTAAGCGTTGCCGTCCTTGGCTGGTCACCATACTCAAAACATTTCAGCAAAATTACTTGAAAACTGTGGCCAGACAAAAAGCAAACAGACAGACACACAAACAAACGGAACAGACCAACAAACTTGGCGAATTTTTTTTTTGCCAAGTCACAAACAGACAGAACAACAAATCGACCGACGAATATACTTGAAAAATCTTCGATATTGAAATTTCAACAAACAAACAAACAAACACCAGAGAAACAAACAGACAGACAGGGATGAAAATAAAACCTCCTTCCACCCTCGGTGGTGGAGATAAAAAGAAAAAGAAAAAGAAAAATAAGTTTTCAAACGGAGCCAAATCACGCGGTTTCAACGCTAAAAGATCCAGATTTCCTAGAATTAAGTGATCATAAACTGTGACAGCCATATTGGATATATACAAATAAAGGGCAAATGCGATCAAAAAGTTGATCATTTCAAAAAAAAACTTCTCCTGAATGTGTAAATTATTTTAAAACTTTAGATAATTCAAAAAAATTCCATCCAAAAGGTGCAAAATAATGTTCTGAAGTTGAGCATGTGTAAAAGTGGTGGCCATCTTGGATTGATGGAAATTAGGGACGTGGAAGTGCTGAGTGATCACTTCATGATGACTTTATACTCCCATAAATCCACCCCAACCCCACCTCCTTCAAATTCCCTGCTTTCCTTCCTGAAAGTCCCTGTGGTGTCCATCTTGTATTCCCCATGTTCTCCGCTCCATCCCTCTCCCTTCTACAGATCTCCTTCTGTCTCTGTTCCTCACTGTTTTGTCCTTCCCTCTCCCACCCCTCTTGTCTCAAGCCCCCCTTGCTGTACATTGTGTGTTCGCTCTCATACGAGCCTCGACAAGGTAAACAAGAAAATAAAAATGTGTTTGAACAAGTAGAAAACACAGAAAGCATCATTTTGGCTTTAAATCCATGTCTGTATGTCCTTCATTGGCAAAGTTATTTCAATTTCTTCATTTTTTTAAAGACTTAAAGGAAAATTGAGCATAACTATGGAAACGGCTGAAAAACAAAGATAAACCCAAATTATTTTTAGCCAACAATCCATTTCAAAAATAGCACAGCGAATAAGCACCATTATTGTGCGTTTTATGAGAAAAGCATAAATTTTCTGACATAGTTAGTTGCATTTGTTTGTGTGTCTGTCTGTTAGTTTTTTGTCTGGCCACAGTTTTCAAGTAATTGTGCTGAAATGTTTTGTGTGTGGTGACCAGCCAAGGACGGCAACGTTTATTTCTGGTGAACATCCAGATCCGGATCTGAGAATTTTTTTGAGTGATTCTTCACCATTGAGAGATAGGGCCAAAAACAATGTATGTGATATCCCCAAAAGTTGTGGACGACTTGTGACAAAATGAGGTGGAGGAGTTGGTTTGGAAACGAGAACAAGCCGATTCGATTTTGGTTTCCTCCGTCCCATCAGTGGGATACAAAATCTAAATTGTCCAACCTGGTGGAGGTATCGGCTCCATGACGTGCCGTTCTGTTTCAGACAAGTGTGGCTCCACAAGTGATTGTTTTTTCTGTCTTTTTGTCTGTCTGTCTGTGTGTGTGTCTGTCTGTTTGTCACATGATGTTTGGCCACAGTTTTCAAGCAATCGTTCTGAATTTTTTTGTGTTTTCGGTGACCGGCCAAGGATGACAATAACAATGGTGAATTTGGTGATTTTTTTGGTGATTAATTTTGGTGGTGATTTTTAGGTGATTGGTGATTCATTTTGGTGAATATCCGGATCTGAGAACTTTTTAAGTGATTCTTCCCCATTGAGAGATCGGGCCATAAACAATATATAACACAATTTCTCAAAAAGTTATGGATGGATTCGGACGAAACTTGGGGGGGGGGCAGGTTGGGAGAGCCACGAAGAAGAATTGATTCTGTTTTGGTGAAGATCCGAATTCTGATCTGGATACGACAGTTATTTAATTTTTAAATAATTCTTCCCCATTGAGAGATCGGGCCAAAAACTATATAGTCCTGAATAACATGATATTTCAAACATGTATTGGGATCAGGTATAACGTGATCATAATATAATATGTTCTCGTGGATCAGGAATTACGTGATGGAGGTATGTACTCCACCGAGTGCCCTTCTCATCTTGACTACTTCTATGCAAACTGCCATGTTAGAAAGAAGTGTTGAACACTCTGTTCAGTTGGAATGTTTCCTTGAGACCTTTGACTAAATCAAACTGCTTGGCGAGCGGGAAGGAAGACGTGTCCACCTGTCGTATGTGTTACCTTGAACATCTTTATTAATAAAATAATAACAGAAACAACTCTTGTTCACAGAGATGACGTAATCATTCCACAAATCACATTCAAATTCACATTGAGATTTTATGACATAAATCATGAAAACAGAGACATCAAGTCCCACTCTGAGGACATTTAGGGACGTAAAGCCGGTTGTCTCGTCTGCATGAAGTTGTGAACATGAAAATCCCCTCGAAAGGAGAAGGCCAATGTGTACCGGTTCCCTGTCTTGCAGATGTTGAACGGGTGCAGATGCTGTTTGAAGGAGTTCGAGAGGAATGGGTTCATACATTGAACGTGAGAAAATTGATAAAGCACAGGTATAGTGGGCCAAACGACCACCTGCCGTGTGGAGGCACAGGTATAGTGGGCCAAACGACCACTTGCCATGAGCAGGCACAGGAAAAGTGGGCCAAACGACCACCTTCCATCGGCTGATGCAGGTTTCGTGGGCGAATTGACCACCTGCCGTGTGCAGGTACAGGTATAACGGGCCAAATGACCACCTGCCGTGTGCGGGTTTTTTGAACATGTTTATGATGACAATATTCGAATAAAACACATAAACGGAGTCATGTGGAAACATCTAGAATGTTCCACATTTGTGTAAATATCATTGTTTTAATAAATCCTCAGAGTGAAATAAAATGATAATTTGGGTGAAATTCCTGATTGTGAGTGTGCACCGTTGTGACGTCAGAGTAGCAGGTGTTCGTGTTTCTTGTTTTAAAAAGGTAAAAAAATCCGTTCGTTTTGTCCTTCCTTCTCTGTCCCGTGGTTCAGGTTCCCGGTCCCCACCTGGTGGTTCTCACCTTGATTTAACCCTTGTCGGTCCAGGTAATACTCCCCGTTTCTCTCCCCGTTAAACGGTTCTCGGTTTGAACGTAATGGCCGTGGAGGTTCAGACCGTCGGTACCAAGGTGGGTTCGTTGGTTCTTCATCTTAACCTGGTGGATCAAGTTCGAGTTCGAGTTTGGATAACTGGAGCAAATCGCCGGGGATTTAAATATGATTCGTTTGAATTGTTGAAATGTTTTAATGGAGGTGAACTGATGGACAGGTGTGGTGGGTTGGGGTTTGGGTCCTTCCTGTATGTGTTATACCCTAAAGTTGTGGTTTATTTAAACATCCAATTTCAATCTAAACGGTTCATGTGAATGTTCTCTGAAGGTTTGAATCCTCATCCTCCTTTCATCCACTAATCCCTCATTGTAGAGCAAACCTTTCTAATTTGTCCTGACAGTGTTTAATGAGACTCGTGATTGTTTATACAAACAGCAGATTCTTGTGGTTAAAAATACCACCTAAAAAAGCTCATTCAATACTTCAAAGAGGTGTGTGTGTGTGTGTGTGTGTGTGTGTGTGTGTGTGTGTGTGTGTGTGTGTGTGTGTGTGTGTGTGTTTACCTCATTGTGCAGGTCCAGATAACTTTACAATGTTGGCTGTTGTCACAAAACCATTGGGCTGGTGTCGTAGTTCCCGAACCCACACAGTGTCAAGAGCTTTAATGATCAATTTTCATTAGAAATATAAAATTAAAGTACGAGGTGTTAAAATGATTCATGTCCTGAAACATTATTTGTATCGATATTTAATATATATGTATCTATATATATATTTATGTTTTAAACTGTGCTCCATGTAACTCACCAACCACTGCAGGGTCAATGTATCTGAAGAAAACAAAAAAACTATGACTAAGGTCATTAACGCAAACTTACTTTCAAGATCATCACACAAAACCACACTTGGTGTGAACAAGTAACACATTGTAACTAAATTAAATTTGTAAATTGTAAAACTCTCTGCCACCACCAAGTTATTGGGAGGTACCTGGTCCATTCACACCCCATGAGGCCCCAGCACATGGTACGTGTTACTCACATTGTAGTTTTTGTAATTTGAGAGATGTTACTGTGTATAAATTATTTTTTGTTCTCTATTTTAAATTGTTGTTTCCACACTTTGTGAACTTTAACAGTTTAAAATGAAAAATAAAAAACAAAGAAGTGGACCAGTTGAGCCAGTGTTCTGGTGGTTTTACTCTGTGCTGGTTTCATTTTATTTTCTTCCAACAAAGGTTTCTCTACTTCAAGGTAGAATGGGCAGCGTTTATTTTCTTATATACACATGTACATGACACAGTGTGAGTGAATACAGAAGACATCATGTTCAATGTGTGAGGTTGCCGAGCTCGTGTTCCATTGTGTTTCCTCATGAGTCTCTGCTTGTTTGCTCTGAGGTGTAAAGGCACAAACTAAATGATGGATGTTCATGTAACCTGTACTGATGAGGTGAGGTTGGGGCTTTGATATTTGATTCCCAGGATCAGATCTTTTCACAAGGATATTAAAAGTTAATCCCTTGCTGTTTCAGCATGAGATCCTCATTGTTTTAACCTCGTTCTTGTCCACAGAATGTGGTGCAGAGATTGTATTCACTCCCGTTGTTCAGTTCTGCCGTGGATGAGTTGGTTCAGTCCTACAAGAGAGGGAAGGAGTCTTGGCCTGTTTTTCTCTCTGTGGGTAATATGGGGGAGCAGGGAGTTACGGGAGGAACTGTGATCGTCTCCAGTGGGATCCAACCAATCGCCAGGATTCTTCATCCACAGAGTGAGTGATTCTGTGCACATCGGACGTGTCTGAAATTCTGTTTATATATTTATTTTTTAACTTTAACTGTGTGGACTTTTTTGTTTTTATTTTTTCCCATCTATTCTCAGTTAAGTTTGTTGACGAACTCGCTTGCCGGGGTCTGGATCTTGTGGAAGCGAAGGTCCCGATCTTGCAGCAACCTGCCAACAAGGTACGGGGAATGGGGGAAGTGATTGTGAATCTTTCTGTAGTGAAAAGTAATTTGGTGGAGATGTGAAAATGTCTGTTTTCAACTGGAGAAATAAATGAATCCTGTAATTTAAATGTTCCACTGTGCAGTAATTGATGGACATTTCCTCGTCCACAGGTTCTTGATGATGTGAAGAAGAACTTAGAAAATGCCCAAAAACAAATGGGGGTCTTTCTGGATTGGTCCAAGTCCCAGGTCGGAGCGGGTTTGGAGAGATCCAAGCAGGCCGTGTTGGACGGTACAGACTCTCCTGAAAACCAAGTTTGGACAGGTGCTCATGTCTGGTGCAGATTCGATGCTTTCTCAAGTGGATGGATACCTGCCACAAGATCAGACAGGTAAGATTGTGAAGTGTGGACATGATGCTGTCTTTTTTTTTTTTTTTGGTTCTTCTGTTGAGACTAATACTTGTACATCCTGCAGAAGGTGAGAGTATGGAAGAGAAAGTTGTCATACCAAGCTCCTCGGCCCTTGACTTTTACCGTCGACTCTTTGCTGTATCAAGCAAGGCTGGGCGAGAGCTGTTCAGGACGAGTTCTACCAGGATCCAACTTGCTGCAGAGAGTGGTCGTTTCTATTTAACCGACATTCTAAAATCTCTCAAGGTGTTCGATTCGATGCAGAAGACCCCGTTGAACGGGGAAAACCCCGATTCCGATCACTCTGGTGATATCTGTAAATCGAGCGGTGCAGAGGCTCTGGGTAAACAAAGCTAATGAGAAGGTCTGCAGCTGATTTCTGATTCTGTCAATGTTTGTTTGTTCAGCTTCACATTGAATTGAATGGATTGGATTTCCTGGTTGTTGGTAATGGAAATAAAATTCTTGCTGAAAATGGTTTTTGGTCTTCAATTCATTCTGTTTCGGTTTAACAGCCCGTCATTCTTGGATAAACCCGAATTCCTTTTGTGAATCCCCCCCCCCCTTCCCAATTCAAATGGAACACCAAATGCAGCGCTGCATTGAAGTCAGGACGAACCTGAAGAAGCAAAAAAAAAAAGGAAAGATGGTCATTTGAGGGGAGGAGTGATCTCGACTGACTTTTAATTTGTGGATTTGGAGTTTTATTTATTTATTTGTTTTTATGGTATCCAGTGTAATGGACTGAGTAACCTAAATTGTTTATCCTTCTGTTTTTGTTATTCCGATGCAGATTTTTGGCTTAAAATTCTCGAACCCCAAGTCTGAGAAAATATTTTCTCTATTGTTTGATAGCGTACTTGATGATTGACATCACAGGTGGCTTGGTACGGCTGACATCGTGAAAAAAAAAAAAATATATATATATATATAAAACCCCCAAAAAACTTCACTTCTCTCAAACCATGCAATGGAAAAATGTCACTTCACACATGTTAATGAACTCCCCAGAGGAACACTTTTTTTGTTGTTGTTGTTGACTGGTGAAGTGGTGTCTCGGTAAATTTGACTGCTGCGTGGGAATGATTTGAGATTTCTTGAGCGTCATCTACGCAACAATTCAGTCGGAGGAAAAAAAATGACGTCATCGGTAACTTTTCGGCAGCCATATTGTTTTGAAAAAAAAATAAATTATTTTAATCTTCAAAATGGCAAGACAGATTAACGTGAAACTTTGCACACACACATTCCCCATAACATCCTTTTACAAGTTTGTTAATTTATAATTGATAGATAATATGGTTTGGTGATCATATTGAATTTACCCTCAAACATCTCCAGAATGGTTGGTCAGATCAAGGAGAAACATCAAAAAGGTATTCTCCTTTGGGAGGGAATATAAGCTTGCTAAAGAATAATTAATAGATCACATGGTTTGTCAGCTGTATTGGATTGAAGAAAACTATATATTTTCTCTGGAATGACAACCAATCGAAGCGAGACTTTGCAAGTATCGAACACCATGGTGACATGCATGGTAAAAAAAATTACGTCATCACGTGGTTTGGCGGCCATGTTCGAGAGAGAAATGAACCTCAACCGATTAACACGAAACTTCACATGCATGCTTCCCTACCGGCTTGGAGGGAGAATGAAAATTTATGATGTCATAAGTCATAGGGATTGTCAGTCATATTGGATTGAATATTAATAAATTTTTAAATTCTTCTCCAGAATGGGTGGACAGATTTTGGCAAAACTTCATGCACACTTTCCCCAAGACATTATTTTACAAGTTTGTTAATTTCTAATTGATAGATCACATGGTTTGGTGGCCATATTGAATTTACCCAAAAACCTTCAAACATCTTCTCCAGAACAGCTGGTCAAATCAAGGGGAAACTTCACTCACGTATTCTCCTTGGTTGGTGGATATAAATTAGTTCATGAATAATTGATGGTCAGATGGTTTGGCAGCCATATTGGATTGAAAAAAAATTAATTGTTTTCTCTGGAATCACTTACCCAACCAAAGCCAAACTTGGCAAATATCATCGAACTCCATGCCTGCATATACGCTAAAAATTACGTCACAAGTCACATGGTTTGGTGGCCATCTTGGATAGAAAGAGCCACCTTGTCCGATGAAACTTAACATGATCCACTACCCAATTCGAGGGCGAATTTAAATTCTACCAATGGTGCAAGACATCACATCTATACTTATCAGATAAAGCCTTCAACTGGCAGAAGTGACATAATGAAGGCACCTATGACATAAATCTTTCTCATTGGGGAGTTTTTGACATGTTCTGAGTAAAAAAAAAAAAATTCCCATGGAGCAGTTTCAGACAGAGGTCCAATGTTTTTCTTTTACAACATGGCTGCAACACCAAATGACCTATGGCTTCACAATTATCACTGAAAAATCTATATGAGTCACTCATGTTGAAAATTTTATGTCTCACTCAGGCTGTTACAGAGAAAATAAATTTAAAAAGGAATAAACACCCAAAATCACGTGGGAAAGATAATTGGACCACTGGGCCCTGGCCGAATGTTATCACCCAAATTTGGCAGCATTCTGACTGTTGGGTCTGGATTAGAAGATTTTTGAAGTCATTTATATATCCCCCCACGCCCCCCAAATTGATAACATGCGGCAATTTTGACACATTTCTGGTCAAGCGATTGACATGACTGGCAATTTAGCATCCCTACCCTGGTCTAATGTAATAATCCAAACTTTGTCAGTCTGGAGAAGAAAATTTTGGAAGGAATTTGCACGACCTCCATTTTGACACACTTCTGACCATGTGATCAGCACAGCCTCCACAATTTAGCATTACAATCCTAACCCAATGTCACCAAGATTTGGTAGCATTCTGACTGGAGGGTCTCGAAGATTTTTGAAGGAATTTATGCAGTTTCCCAAAAATTGACGAAGTTGGCCATTTTGACAAACTTCGGGTGATGTGATCAACATGGCCTCTGCATTTTAACATCAGGAGTGTGTTGTAATCCATCCATCCATTGGGACCATACTCTGTGCAGAGCGTTGGTGCTGCCTCAGCAGTCCCCTGGGTTATTGGGCACAATCCTGGATGAATCGCCAATTCGACATAGGATACCAGCATGCTGGCACTCATTTTGCCCACCGCAGATGGATGACAGGTTGAATCAACCCCACCTCGTATTACTTCAACATCCAAGCAGGATTCGCACTCAGGATCCTCGGATACTAAGCCCACCACTCACCACGAGCTATTAAGCCAACACCAGGCATGTGTTCTAATGTTTTAATCCAAATTTGGTTGGATTCTGATGGGTGGGCTTGCAGAAGAAGATTGTTAAAGGAATTTACATTATTTTCTAAACAATTGATTGTCGGCCATTTTGACACACTTTCGGTCACATGATCGGCATGAGTTGCGCAATTTAACATCCCAACGCTGACCTGATATTGTAACCCAAATTCTGTCGCATTCTGATTGGTGGGTTTGGAGAAGATTTTGGAAGGAATTTGCACGACCGCCATTTTGACACATTTCCGGTCATGTGATCGGCATGACCTCCGCAATTTAAGATCCCTACCCTGGCTTAATGTTGTAACCCAAATTTGGAAGCATTCTGACTGGTGGGTTTGGAGAAGATTTTGGAAGGAATTTGTGTGACCGCCATTTTGACACATTTCCGGTCATGTGATCGGCATGACCTCCGCAATTTAACATCCCTACCCTGGCTTAATGTTGTTACCCAAATTTGGAAGCATTCTGACTGGTGGGGTTGGAGAAGATTTTGGAAGGAATTTGTGTGACCGCCATTTTGACACACTTCCAATCACTTGA
>BROF01007066.1:7247-26608 GCA_024346535.1 Eptatretus burgeri | reverse complement strand
ATATATATATATATATATATATATATATATATATACCCTACCGGTTAAAAGTTTTAGAACACCCCCAGTTCAATTATGAAACAGTTATAAATGACAACGTCAACGTCCAGATGAGGTTGAAGAGCGACTTCTTTTCAACCTCATGTGGACGTTGACTTCCCCATAAAATGTTGTTGTGTGAATTGACAGCACCATTGATATGAAAGTGTGCCTCATCACTAAAACCACACATCGTGAATCCAGTTTGGGTTTTCCTCCATCTTCTGCTGCAGCATCTCACACGTCGCCACTTGTGCTGCTTCATCCCCATCGGTCAATTTATGGGCTGTTGTGATGTGGTGAGGAAAGAGGTTTAAATCTTGTTTCATTAATCTTCTGATACTGCTGGGAGTGAGACCCAGTTCAGCCGATCTTTGTCGATGCGATTTCTCCGGACTTTGCATGACTGACTCACGAACTCGTTCCACATTTCCTTCGCACCGTACGCTTCTTGGGTGACCGGACCTTCCCTTGTTAATGTTGAGAATCGTCCCTTCATTTTTGAACTTTTTCACAAGTTTCCAAATGGCTGGCTTGCTTGGCTTGTTTCTGGGATGCCCTCCATATTCAGTACAGACCTCGTCTGGACGGAAGCGATTGATTTTGGTCTCAAAATACCACGTGACAATGTTTACTCTTTGTTCCATGGAATACTTTAGTTATGCTTGAATGACTTCTCCAAACATCATTGATCACTCCTGCAAAACAAAACAAAAAAGTAAGACAATGACTGAAAGTACAAAGATCATTTGAAGAGGTTAAAAAAATAGACACACCGACCTGACTGCAATGTGAGAGCAACGGACCTTATGCTTCGGCCTCACCACAGTCGATTCCAATCCATTAATGTTGAGAGCTTTATATTTCACAGAATCCAGGAGAGACGGATGGGATGCCGGGGTGCCTGCCCAGTGGCTGACCATGGAACTTGATAAGTGGAGTAGTTTGATGATTCTTTCGGAGTAACAGGGTGAGACTGAAATTTTGAATGTGAATTTTAAAAGAATGAATGAATGAAACCCACAAGCCAATGTTGGACGTCTCGCTGTGCACCTGTAATAATGTGATTTTCAATGAGTGAGGAGTCATTCCTGCAGCGAGCAGGGTGGGGCTGCAGGAGGAAAAAATTGGTGAGGCTGCGGGAGAGCGAACGAGGAGCGCCAATTGGAGGGTGACGATGGAGGGGATGGGTGACGAGGATATGAGGTGCGATTGGTACAGGAGATGTGAGATGCGGAGGTTGGACATGGAGGGGTGCTGTCCTCGAAGGTGCAGACTCAACTACGCCAAGCCATAAAAATGACAAATGTCCAATTGGCTGAAAAGGATCTTGTCCCTTTGCGCCACTTCCCGTGATACCTCGTGCAGCGATGGAGCTGAGTTATCTGCATCTGATATGTTCTGTGCATACGGGGATCAAATGAATAGCAAGAGTTTGAGAGAAAGGAAAGTTTTTTTTTTTTCCTGGAAGTGCATTCTGAGTGAATATCCCAGTACCATTGGTGCTGGAAAAGTTCAATACGTGAGTGAGAAATAGGTCATCCCTTTGCACCTCAAAGACCGAAATCCAAAGGATCCAACACAATGAAGATGAACTAATGTTTAATTCAATGAGAATGTATTATTGGTCCCGATATGCGAACTCTCCTTTTAACCAAACCCTTTTGGGTTCTGTCCTCTTGCTCATGGACTTGCGGGTTAATGAATGCTGGTCTGGACAGGGTCTGTAGGCAAACAAGCGGATCCCAGTCGCTGTTCGATTCCAGCAGCTACCACCAGAGGGAGACCCCGCTCGTGGCTCAGCATTAGCTGTTTGTTCATTTGTGATTGTGACATGGGATGTTTGATTGATGACCCATGCCAGGACTATTGGCTCCACCGAACGACCGCAGATGGTTGATGCACAGAACATTTGATTTTGATTTTTTGGGGAAAAGGGGGGGGGGGAGATGGTGAGGGTCAGAATTGTGTTTGGACTGGGGTTGGAGTGGATAGGGGATACAGTTATGATCCATTTTGCAAAATATCTTTTAACATCTGCAAGATGGTCAGTGTCCTGAGATGTATAGACCATATCACTAATGGACCTGTCGTCGCTACAGCAACCCCATCTTTGTTTCTGGCCTACTCTTTCCCACCCACCGCCACCCCATTTTCTTTTCAACCATCCCTTCTTATCCACCCACTTTGAAGTAATGTAATTGTTTTGCCTCAAATGTACCTGAGACCTTATCCAGCATGAAGGTGTTCATTTAATAAATGGTGCAAGGGTCTTCTTTAATGGTTCCATTTTTATGCTGACAGAACTGGCAGGTTTTTTTTGAGGCACGTTAGATCTTTGCGGATTTATTTTGTCTGTGGATTCCTTTGTTTGCAGGAGGCACTCTGGACAGGTGTTTGGTCTTGAGAGGGTACAGCTTATGATGCTAACTTGCTTTTCAAATCTCCATTACATACTCGATTGTAATGTGGGTGTAAGTTCACCAAGATGAATGGCTGTTCAATCCTCTCTTCTCCACATTGCTTACGGAAGAGTAAACAAACGAAACTGGAACGGCACTTTGTAGAGCGCATACCTCCACCAGGTGGAACAGTTTACATTTTGTATCCCACTGATAAGCCTGGTGTTGGCTTAAGGGTTCAGGTGGCTGGCTTGAGTTCGAGCACCAGGTGGGGTTGAATCAGACTGTCGTCCTTCTGAAGTTGGCGAAATGAATACCAGTGTACTGGTAATCAAGGGCACTGCATCAGTGACACAGCAATGCTCCAATTAAAATAATGCAATCAGCAGCCACAGGATTCACATGATAGCTAGCTATCCTACTGAGAGGCCGGATCTGGATCCAGACCTTGACTAAAATCAAATCGGCTTGTTCTTATCACCGACTCAACTCAAACACCTAGCTTTGTCTGAATCCGGCCACAACTTTTTGAGATATCGTGCTCTTTTTAATTTTTTGGCCCTATCTCAATGGTGAAGAATCACTTCAAAAATTCTCATATCATATCCAGATGCGGATCTTCACCAAAATCGAATCAATTCGTCCTTGTCCCACGCCCGACCTACCCACCAGATTTCGGCTGAATCCGTACATAGCTTTTTGAGATTATCCTGCTCACAGACAGACAAACAGACAGACAGGGGTGACAAAATGACCTCCACCCACCTTTGGTGGCAGAGGTAAAATTCACCTGCTTTTTGGTGAGGGTCCCACGTTCTTCCGGGCATTTGTACCATGGCCGTACAGCTGTGGGGAGTTCCTCAATGTGAGTGTACAGCCGTGGGACGTGCAGGTGACATGATCACACAGACAACATCTCTGTGCAGATGCACTCGTTGAGTCAAATATGGACCCACATGGCCAATTGAGAAGCCAGGCGATGCAACTCCAGCTCCGATGGCACGTTTTCACTCGTACTCAGCACCGGGAGACCAGCTCGGGCACATGACCATCGTATAATCGCCCTGTGGTGTGTGAGAGCTTCACCAAAGAGCAGGAGCGTTTTATCCTTTACTACACCGTAAGCGATGTGTGAGAGAAAGGGGGTGAACAGCCATCCATCTTGGTGAACTTACACCCACATTATTTCAGCAATATTTTCTGCAGAATAGGAAATGTTCACACTACTTCCTCCTCTCTTTCAAATGGCTTTGGCAGGGAAGCTGCAATGAAGTGCTCCTGCATATTGAGGATTATCTTCCAATTTGTTCTGAAATTAGTTGGGCCTTACAAGGAAAACATTTGGAGCCCCCAACACATCTCTGATTGCTTGGGTTTTTAACGCTTTTGGTGATTTCCTTGTGGTTTTCATTTGAATAGCCGCTAATGATGGAGTTGCCCATCAGAGATTGGAGATGCCAGTTTTTTATTTTTATTTTTTCTGGGACCTCCAGATCAAAACTGTCGCAGCAGGACAAGGCCCAAAGCCACAAATGATATATTTCTGAGCTTTGGAGCCTCATCAGTGACTGCACCATGAGTTACAATGCCGAGCAATCCGCTCATCCCACTCGCGTCCCACGAGGCATCAGCGGTGCGAGTGCGGAACGTTAACCATGAACAAAACGTGCCTTCTGCAGTGTAAATGCCGAACGGTTGCTTTCACAGACCTGTCATGTTATTTTCAGTGTCTTTGCATAATTTTCTCCCCAAACGCTTCGGGTTTTGGCTCAAATTAGCGCAGCGGCGGCGGCCAAACTGACACTTAATTGAGGTGCCGAGCTAATAATTTCACATTGCTCGCAGGCCTGTTTTAAATGCTATTTTTTACCCGGTGGAGTCTTTCGATGCCATTGCTGCAGCACTTATTTGCATAACCGTGTAACTGCCTTCGATTTCACATGAGGCCTGTTCTTCACTCCGCTTGGGATGGCAGGATATTTTGGAGATTTTTCTCCTCCAGCGTACCATGGCCGACCTTGATGCTTACTCGACAAAGGACCAGAATTGCTTGATTGCAGTCGTGCTGTCTCTGCCCGCCTTTTGCTTGCTATATGTTTGACAAGAATGACCGCACCGTGGTCACAACCACAAAAAAAATAAAATCCAGGCAGAGTATAATCAGCAGAGCCCTACAGGCTTTATTTGTTAGGCCCATCAGAAAACCAAGATGGTGGCCATTTTAATTTGTTTGGGAACCACAGTGGGTGGGGTCTCGCGACCAATGTGGGTGTGGTCCGGCCACTGTCTGACCAATGGGTGCACATTTGAGAAATCGATGCCAACAAGAACCCCAGCAGCAACGCAGAGCTCTTGTCGACCTGTGACACGTCGCAGGGAAAAACATGTCGTCAACACTGTTGTCCACACTTGCCATGTTTTGCTCACAGGAGGCAATGAATGCTAACTCTTAAGTCTAAAGGCCCGAATGGTTGCTTTAATTGCCAACTTCCTCTTCTTACATACGCAGCACATGGCTGTGGGTCACATAATTTGCTGGGGGCGCAGTTGTGCCACTGATGCGGTACCCCCAGTGGGTTAGAGCGGGAATTAGGAATTTGGCCGGGGTGCCATTTAGAGCTTGCGGTGCATCCACCACTCCCTTATTCACTCCCTCGAGCCTTTTTTTCAAATCGTCATGCACACTGATTGACTTGTGCCTCGTCTCCGCTAGTTCGTTGGCACTGTGCCCACACCGTGTTGGTTGATGTCACAATGCTGCTTTGTGATGCAACAGGGTTGAGCGGTGAAAGTTGCACACCGCACCACTGCTCAGTCAAACATGCTTAAATTCACTTATGAATTGGGCCGGCTTTTACAGGGTGATGTCGATTTGAACTGAACGTGCGTCACGTATGAAAATCAGTTTCCAAAATGTACATTCTATCGAGTAAATTGATTCATTTTGATGTGGCATACATACACTAAGTGTGTGTGTGTGTGTGTGTGTGTGTGTGTGTGTGTTTACACATGGAACTCACAGGCAGCTCGAACGAGAGTGTACACAAAGATTCCATTTAGCTTGATTGTTATGCACAGGAAGCTTCCGCGTGGCCCGACCCAGTGTGGACATGGAGCTTCCACACAGCCTGACCCAGTGTGGACACGGAGCTTCAATGTAGCCTGACCCAGTGTGGACACGGAGCTTCAATGTAGCCTGACCCAGTGTGGACACGGAGCTTCAATGTAGCCTGACCCAGTGTGGACATGGAGCTTCCACACAGCCTGACCCAGTGTGGACTTGGAGCTTCAATGCAGCCTGACCCAGTGTGGACTTGGAGCTTCAATGCAGTCCGACCCAGTGTGGACTTGGAGCTTCAATGCAGCCTGACCCAGTGTGGACATGGAGCTTCCAAGGTGCCCCAGCAACCGCCTTTTGTTAAAACTACCAAAATCATGAATCATTGCTCACCTGCACTTATTCATTTCTCTTTTTTTCCTCACCTGTGGAACCAACCTCCATATTCTCCTAAATCTCGTTCTTCCCTCCAGGTCTTCGAGACAGCTGATCACCACTATCTCAGATCATCTTCAATCCTAAAGCATGATCTTTTCTACCCTCGTTAGTCCCCCTCCCCACTTCCTCCCTCCCTCCTTCCAAATTTCCAGTTTTCCCTTCTTGGAGTTTCCTTCTGTCTCCATCTTGTCCACCCTTTGCATCCTTTCTTGCCCCATCATTCCTCTCCACACCCACTGTTTGTCCAAGTCCCCTCCGTCTTGGCCTCAACCCTGCTGTTGGCGTTTCAGTCCTCTCTCTGCTGTTCCAGTTCTGCACTGATCTAAGCTCTTCCAGGAACCTCGACTATGTTTCCAAAATAAAATGCAATTCAGGCCTGCTCGCTGGTCATTTATTCGTGGAAGGATAATACCACGTCCTCTGCAGCTCTTTTGGCTGTTCCAGATGCGGCATCTGATGAATCACTCATGATGATAATATTGAGAAACCGAATTATCACTGATTTGGTGGTGAAAAACTAATTGAGAATAGCCGCCATGAGCAACTAAGCCAGTGCAGCCAGTCCCACAATGCAGTGCGCAGTACGGCTGGGCCATATGCGCCATCTAGTGGGGTACGGAACAAGAAACTTGCCTGTCATTTCTGGCAATTAAGCCAAATTCCAATGGACTGGTGTCGGGTATACCCAGTCAGAGAGGGACAGGAACCAGCATCAGAGAGAGCCAAATCAAGCGAGTTTCGCACTACCACGATGATGACAAGCTGAGTCAACCCACCTATTGTTATTTCGTTCCTTATCAACGGTTTCCAATGGAGGGCTTGCTTGAGCACTCAAACCACTTGGTGAGTGCTCTACAACAAACTTAATACCTGAATACACCCCCATCCTGTGCCATGCTCTAGTCTAAAGTCTAAACAGAGCTTTAGATTCTCCGGAAGCAGTTTCTTTGACTGGGGTTAGTTACAACCTTCGATAGTTTGCCTCTCCGATACACAAGTTAGGGCAGGAATTTAGAATTTGTTCAGTGTGCTGGCGATAGCTCGCTTCCTCTTCACGAAAGACACCGTGGGATCTTTTACATCTAATGATCTAATGATAGCATTGTCCATCAGAAGGAGGGCACGCATATTGATGAATCACCCTGACTGTGAAACACCGGGATGACAGTTCAAAGCTGGGTCGGGATTCAAACCCAGGCAAGACAGCTTGGAGGAGAGTTGACCTAAATTGGGATTTACAATTACTCTACTCGAAATATGCACATTAAGATATAACTAATCAGCTAATTAACCCTTTAACCCTTAAGAGTCAATTTCCGTTATAATATACCGTCTATGTATATACATATTGTAATGAAAATGGACTCAGGGGTTAATTAGCTAATTGGTTATATCCTAATTGCATGTTCAGAATAGGCATACAGTATTGTAAACCCTAATCTATGTCTGCCTCCACAGTGTTTAGCAAGGCCTTGTCCCTCCCCCTCCATCCCTTTGTGTTTTTCATTGTTAAATGTACTTTATTTCTGTTACGTGCCGCCTCCGTGCACCGAAGCTCATGCCCCAGTTACTCGGAGGGCGAGCACGACAAAAAAATTTCTGGACCACAATGTGTCCCGTCTAATGTTTTTAACAGCTTCTCTCTACTGTTCCAGTGTACTCGTACCGACTCTATTTTGTCTGGAAATTTTGTGGAGAAATTTGTCAAGGGAAAACGGTCGCAACAACAACAACAACAACAACAATAACAAAAAAACCCAGACAGTGTATAAGCATTAACCTCACTCGAAGGTTGAAGGCCTAAAGGCTGAGGCCGATACGTGATGGGGCCTTCTCAATGGTCACGAACCCCAACCCACCATATATCGACAAATATGGGCTCGTGCTTGATTTACAACGAGGACAAAACATAGGGAAGGCATGGCAACTGTAAATACTGTAAACCACTTACCATAGTAGATGGCTTCAGCCAACCTCAGCAAGAAAATGGTGAACGTATTATTTAGTTAGGTTACAATTGTGGGTGGAGTCGGGTGAACTGTCCAGCCATTGGGTGGACGACACAGCCCCACGGATTGTGTTGGCTGGCCTTCGCGCCCGTGTTATGTGTCACGTGGTAGCTGTTGGCCAATCAGATTTTATTTAAATGAAAAATAGAGAAAAGTGCCCTTTCAAGGTTGATGTGGTGGATGAAAATACCCTGAGGGATTTTTTTTGGCACTGCTCCACCTTTTGTTGTCGCCGCATTACCAAATAACCCAAAACTGAAACGACGACAATCGGCTGAACTTGTCTTCACTCCGAAATGTTTTCTCATTCATTGCTTGGTCAACCGTACAAACAATCCAGGAGCCTCTGGGTATTCAATTGGGTCCCAACTCTGCAAATGGGCTCAGCGGAGGAACGAATCCATCATCAATTTGTTGGTCCTCAACCTGAACTATTTTGTCGCTACATTGATGACTTCATCGGCACAACGTCTTGCAGTAAACTGGAGTTTAACCACACAGTCCACTTTGTTTATTCCTTCCATGCTGCCCTTGAGTTCACTTGGATCATTTGGGATCCTTCTGTTATTTTTTTTTTAAATCGACATTGTTGTTTTGATCACACGGATCAGTTTAGGTACCACCGTCCATTCTTATGGGGCTCCTGTTCAGATAGCGGGTTGTCATCAAATCAAATTGTTGAACCAATGTTGACAGTTTCATTGATTCAATGTTGAATCTGTAATTGTTGACAGATGCTATGCTGTTGACAGTTTAATCGATTCGAATCAGAGGCTGCAATGTTTCTCACTAAAAATATGACATTGATTCAACGTTTTATGGGCGGTTCTGATGGTTGTTGCCATTAGTGACCTTCTGTCAACTTTGCATTAAGGCCCTACTAATAGTTTTCTGATCTGGATGACTCACAGTGACTTAGTATTTTCATCCCCTCATCCCCCTCCTCCCCCCATATTGTCAATGTCTTCGATTCTATTGTTTGTTTACTGATGATTCTGACTTCCATTTCAAATCCAGGGAGATGTGCAATTTTTTTTTTGCCGATTATGGCTGTCCCAGCTCCTTTGTGGCTACCGCACAGGACCATGTCCACAACTCCGGAGTACCAGGAGACAGGTGGCTTTACAACCCTGTGGTCCAAATTATCTTCACTCAGTTTCACTTATCACTCCAGTAATTCCCAAATCAAGAATATCTTCCTGCAAAACTGCAGATTGCTACAAAACGATCCTGAAGGCATGAGCTCAATGTTTCCACAACCACCTCTCATTTATTTTACATGCGAAAGGAGTTTGAGAAATGTTCTGGTCAAAGTATTACCCTTCCGCTTCCCACTAATATGTTTTAAGTGCTCATGGAGACGTTGTAACACCCACGGGCTTGACACGTACCTCGATCACAGGACTGAAAAGTTATCTGAGTCACTCATAATGTCAACTACACCTCAAACAATCTGTAATATTATATAAACTGCAACATCTCCAACAAGCGATATATCGGCGAGACAGGATGAAGACCTAGTGATCGTTCCACAAACACTGACTGGATGTCATAAGCAACATCATGGACCTCTCAATGCCAATAGCCTGATACTTAAAGGTACCGGTCAATCTATCAACCAACTGACAAACTGGAGGATCTCACTCCACCACAACCCAACATAGACCCAAATCTCACTCCACCACAACCCGACATAGACCCAAATCTCACTCCACCACAACCCGACATGGACCCAAATCTCACTCCACCACAACCCGACATAGACCCAAATCTCACTCCACCACAGCCCGACATAGACCCAAATCTCTCTCCACCAGAACCCGACATAGACCCAAATCTCTCTCCACCAGAACCCGACATAGATCCAAATCTCACTCCACCACATCCCGATATAGACCCAAATCTCACTCCACCACAGCCCGTCATAGACCCAAATCTCTCTCCACCACAGCCCGACATAGACCCAAATCTCACTCCACCACATCCCGACATAGACACAAATCTCTTTCCACCACAACCCGGCATAGACCCAAATCTCTCTCCACCACAGCCCGACATAGACCCAAATCTCTCTCCACCACAACCCGACATAGACCCAAATCTCTCTCCACCACAACCCAACATAGACCCAAATCTCTCTCCACCGCCTCGTTTTTGAGCGGTATCTCTCAATGGTGAAGAATCACTTTAAAAATTATAGTTGGCGGATCCGGATCTTCACCAAAATCTAATCAGTTCGTCCTTGTCACACAGCCAATATGTCCACAAAATATCATCCAGATCAGTGCACAACTTTTTGAGATATCCTGTAAACAAACAAACAAATGAAATTGCTCGTTGAGCAAGGAATTTCCACAATAACTTTGTCATATCTCCATGATCTCTGAAAAAACAAAAACCTGGAAATCAATTTTGGTTCTTGTAAGTCGATAGTGCTACTGTTTAATGAGTTATGGCACTTAGTTTGGTCATGATCATAACTTAGAAGTCAATTGGACTTGAAATGGCGTTTTTATCGCAATTTGAAAGTTTTGACCCCGACCCCCCTGACATTCGACCCCTGACCGCTAAGAAGGGTGTTGGTGTGACACCCCAATGAGACATACGGTTGGATGCAGAATTGGAAGATGCACATTTTGGATTTGGTTTGAAGTCGATACGACCATTTTACCAGACGTTATTGCGAAAATAAGAATTTCGGTTTTTCGGTGACCTTGACCTTGAACTTGACCTTGACCTTTGACCTAGATTCACCAAAAACGACAAGTGGCTAAGGTGGACCATGGCCGACGTCTGTACCCAGTTTGGTCATGATCGCCGAAACGGTGTGACTGCTACAGAGTAAACAAACAAACTAACAGACAGACAGACAGACACACAGAATGACACACACAACCTACCAACATAATTGCCGAAATCCAAAGGATTCCGGCAAATTAACAAACGGACAGAAATGGGAGAAAACATCATGTCCTTCACCTTCGGTGTGGAGGTAACTCGGATAGACTCCAGGGAGGTGCTGACTTCATGCCGTGCCGTTATCTCTTGTAAGAAGTCATGGTTCAGGTTGCTTGGCAATTCGATTTGTACGATAAAGAAGAATTTTAGAAGTGAAATAACTCTGTGCATGCATGTTCCCAGGAAGTAGAGAGCGCAAATTTCCTCCATTCAGTTCATTCTCAGATTACGATTTACAATTGTAGTTTCTAATGCTGCGTTGAAATTTGTTGTTTCGGTTAAATTGACGTTTGATCTTTATTACGAATAGCTTCCGACTCCAAGATCGAAAACTACTTGTTGCACGATACCTATGGGCAGGGCATAGGGGCTAAATGTATCAACTCCCCCACTTGGATGGAGATGCCCTGCCTTGGTTTGGGTGAATATTCACATTTGTGTGGCTTTGTTGGTACCTTTAAAAAAAAAAAAACACATTTTTTTGCTCTGGAGTAGTTCCCTTTACTCTTGCTTCTGACTTTAATTGTCTATCGCTGATTGGCGTCAGCTGTTTCATCTCCATGGTTACGCCTATTGTTCCGGATAGAATCGCCTGACGCATGAAAGCCGCTTCTCCCTCTCAACTGAAGTCTGTCGAGCGTTGTGCCTGCTTTTCCTCTTTCGATGTGCTTCCTTTTCTCTGCTCACGTGATTATCACAATCAACGCGTCTGTGTGTTTGTCTGTTTGTCTGCAGAATAACTCCACAATACGAGCAGCGAGAATTGCCAAGTGTGGCACAGAACTTCATATTATATACACACAGATGTGATTAGAGCAACACTCGGCTATGACACGCCGGTCTGTGGCTATGACATGGGTAAATGTGGTCCTGTACTTAATTTTTATTTCATATTTTTGTGTGCCGAATTTGGCGACTCCACCCGTCCTCCTTGTCCAATTATTCTGCAGACAATCCAACAGATGGGACAATCGCAACACTCACAAGTCTGGCTTACGGATGCAGCGTGAGTAAATTAAGAGGGTTTGGGGTTGGTGGGCGATTGGAGATAATGACTATACATGGAAGGAATGAAATGAGATGGGAGTGAGTGACTGACTGTGTTGAAGGGATAGAGAGAAAGGACAGGGATGGGAGATATTATTGCACTGGTGGGAGAAAACAACAACAAAAAAGGAGACAAAGGTCTGGAGGTGTTTGGAAAGCATAGACCAAGGAAGTTGCATGAAATAATACTTCGGATTGGCATGATAAATAGTGCAACAATGGTCAGAGGGTATTGTGAAGTCATTGAATTCTACAGCAGCAGGTTTGAAGGCGATTTGATGCATATGTTGAGGTTTGATGAATCGGACTCGATCGCCTCTCGGGGCCCAACCGGTGTGCAGGTAAAGGGGCAAACAGCAAGTTTGTGTTGCTGTGCAGTTGTTCATAATGAAGGACCTTGGCCACCGTGTTCCTCACAGGATGGCGCCGCCGCTCGAGGTTCTCTCCCACCTTGGAGAGGACACAATGAGCTCTGCACAAGCATTCTTGGGTTATTTCTGCTCTGAAATTCGTTTTGTGCAGAGGATGGCTGAATCAAGCTTTTCCACTGCAAAGCACCCCCTCACCGAAGCCTCAGAAGTCTTGTTTATGGAGGCAGTGGAGGTTGTTGTCAAGCAGACAGTCTTGAGTAATTGAGGACTGCGCAGTGTGGACCCTGACGGATGATTTGTCGGCATTTTGTTTTCCACAATAATTTTTGCACCAGGTGTGTGGATCCAGGGTTGTCTCTGCATACGGCTTAACCCAGGGCATGAAACTCCATCGAAATTTTTTGTTGGCCTGTTCAGCATTCCCAGATGAACCCCCTGTTTCGAATTCTCATATGAGGCTGTTGGTGCTTTGAACCCAGGCTCACATCCCTCATCCATGTGTTTGTCCGTTGTCTATTCATGTCGTTGTAATTCACATTAAAGTACACCAATGTCTGCTAATGTTTGTCCTGCATGTGATTTTACTTCCGGCACGGAAGGTGGACGGAGGTCTTTTTTCACTCCGGTCTGTCTGTCCGTCTGTGAGTAGGATATTGCAAAAAAGGGGCACCTATGGGCAGGTGATGAGGGTGCTTCACAGGCTGGGTGATTCGTCAATGTGTGTGCCGTCCTTCGGATGGTGGACGTTAAAAATCCCACAATGTCCTTCCTTTGGAAGGGACGAGCCATCACCGGCACCATAAACAAATTACAAATTCCTGCCCTCACCAGCAGAGGGCATCAGCAGCGCAGCCACACCTTCAGCCAAGGATGCTCCCCCGCAGCGTTGTGCTGCACATGAACGAAGAATGATGTTCAGCCGGAGGACCAGTCTGCCAGCTCTGGTCATTGGTGGATGTTAAAGATACCACGGTGTCATTGGCGAAGGAGTCGGTGAACTATCACCAGCACCTTGGCCAAATCTCAAATTCCTACTCAAACCTTCTTCGTTGAATGTCTGGCCTGGCCAGCCGGTTCCTCGGATGAAAAAAGGGAAAGAAATTTATTCCTTTGCATCTTTATTTATTTATTTTTAAAATGTGAATTAAGCAGTAAATTCAGTTTCCATGTGTGTAAACATTTCACAGCCAACCAAGGACCCCAGAATGGCAACACCAGGTTTCCTCCACAGAAAATGATGACAAAACTGATGGAGTTCCTTCTACATATTTCCATTGGTACAAGCCTCACTACTCGTGTAAATGCAAATTGTGGGGAAAATGGCTCAAGATGTAATAATGTATTACGATTTGAAAGCTCAGGTGTATCGATTTAACTCCAGATATTGTAGATACATGATCTGCTGTGATTAGCACATCGATAATAATTGAACAACACACGACGACAAGTCTCATAGAAGAACGTGGTGATGGAGAATACAAAGGGAAACAAACTGACAGTTGGATTTAACAAGCAGAGAGACAGAGACAGAGACAGAGACAGAGACAGAGACAGAGACAGAGACAGAGACAGAGACAGAGATAGAGACAGAGACATGCAAATCAGAGGGTTGAGTAAGGTTGGGTTAATGATGGCAGAACAGACAGCACAGTCATGGAGATGTGGGTGCGCCACCTGTTTTCCTGTTTAAGTCCTGGAGGGAAGAGTGTGATTGAACGGTGTGGGGAAGGCAGTTCCATGAACCGGAGAAATGAGAACAAAAGAGTCGAGATGTGCAGTCAGCATGGATGACTCTGCGCTCATCATATGTAACCTCTGACCATTGGAGTGTAACAAAAGACTATCAGATTCCTGCATTGCTGAGACTTGTTAAAGCGTTGTCATCACGATGCCTCCAGCTGAGTGATAATAACATTTTCCAACAGGAAAAAAAAGGTGAGTATAGCTTCATCCTGGAACTCTTATTGCTTTCTATTTTGCTGTCCTCGAAACAGAGTTGTATCCTGGCCTTTCTGCTGATTTACTTCGAAATTGCAGGTGCGGTGTAACTATGCAGTGATCTGCGGTAATTACAGCACCAGACGATTTTGTAGGTAAATGGCCCATTACCAGTAACATACCAATGCCGAGATCCTCGGAATGCTGCCTGGTTTTGGATGGCTATTCGTTCACATTATTCACCGTCATGGATGAAACATGACCCGCATGATGTCCGCACACCAATTCCAACTCATCATTACAAAATCTCCACCAGCCGGCTGTCCTTGCATTGAGACTCTGAAAAAATGACGCTCGACCTGTCCCAACCACATAGCTCGGATCTCTGGGACGGAATTTTGCTCCAACAGCAGCAGTAACATCACTGGCTCATTACGCTCCATAATCCAGGATTTCATGCCAAACTCCAGGCCATGTCACAGTCAGAGGGAAGCTTGCTTGCAGGATTACATCTCTGCTCATAAATAAGACTGGAACCATTCGGTTAATCATGGCTATCAAGACTGTCAAGATAAACGCAACAAACAGCTGCTCAGAGTCAGAAGTGGCAAAGGCACACAACTGAGCTTCGCTTTTCACGGGTGCCTTAAATAATGCAAAGTGCAGCTCCCAAAACATAGCGTCTAACAATGGAAACACAATGGTTTCACCATTTGGTTTTCACCTCGTGTTCTCAAGAAATGCAGATTGGTTTGCCTTTAAGGACAGAACGTTTTCTAAACTAATTTGGTTTTATTTTCACCTCCACCACCGAAGGTGCACGGACATTATGTCTTCATCCCTGTCTGTCTGTGAGCACAATATCTCAAAAGGTTGTGGACGGATTTGGACGGAATTTGGTGGATGAGTTGGTTGTGCGACGAGGAAGAACTGGATAGATTTTGGTGAAGATCCGGATCTGGATACTGGAATTTTCAAGTGATTCTTCAACATTGAGAAATTGGGCTTAAAACAATCTAGAGCACAATATCTCAAAAAGTTGAAGACGGATTTTGACGAACTTTGGTGGATGAGTTGGTTGTGTGATGAGGAAGAATTGGTTCGATTTTGGTGAAGATCCGGACCTGGATACTGGAATTTTAAAGTGATTCTTCAACATTGAGAGGTCGGGCCCAAAACGATCGAGAGCACGTAATTTCAAAAAGTTGTGGACGGATTTGGACGAAATTTGGTGGATGAGTTCGTTTTGTGATGAGAAAGAACTGGTTAGATTTTGATGAAGATCCGGTCCTGGAGACTGGAATTTTCAAGTGATTCTTCAACATTGAGAGATTGGGTCCAAAACAATCTATAGCACAATATCTCAAAAAGTTGTAGACGGATTTGGACAAAATTTGGTGGATGAGTTGGTTGTGTGATGACGAAGAACTGGTTATATTTTGGTAAAGATCCGGATCCGGATCCGACTACTAGAATTTTTATATTGATTCTTCAACATTGAGAGATCGGGCCCAAAATGATAAAGAACGATATCTCAAAAAGTAAGAGGTAAGGTAACTTGCAAGTAAGAGGGTTGGTGAGTTTGGGTTAATGGGGGTGAATGACATGACATGATATGGTGGTGCACCGCCAACCTTGAGCCCTGGAAGGTGGTTCCACACATGGAAACAAAAGAGTTGAGGTGTGCAGAAATCCTGGATTTTAGGAATCAAACCAGCAGAGGGTTCCTGGAAAAACACATGCATGCTGGAGGATAGGCATTGAAAAGATGACGTCACAATCATGCTGTAAGTCAATGGTGTACCCAAGTTTACAAAGATAGTGGCCACGTCAAATGTTATACCACAGTGGCCAAGCTCCGATGCTATTTTCATTCCCTGACCGTCGTGTTTATAGACAAAGTTTTCCAAGGCTTTCTCATCCATGAAACTGTGTGTTATCAGAGTTTATGAAAACGTGTAATTGAATGGAATAGTTAATTCCTATAAAAACGGAAAACCAAGGGCATGATGAAATTTACTTGAGTGCAGAACTTATTTAAAACATTAATTCAGGACCACCCTATCCCTCCACCCCAATCCCCCGGAAGGTATGAACCAGTGATGTCAATATCGTAAGACTGGCCTGAACATGTACTTTTGAAACAGACTGGAATCAATATGTTGTAAAAGTTCAAATTCAACTTTAATGTGTGTGTGTGTGTGTGTGTGTGTGTGTGTGTGTGTGTGTGTGTGTGTGTGTGTGTGTGTGTGTGTGTGTGTGTGTGTGTGTGTACTGGTATCCATCCAGAAATGGTGCTTGGTCAACAATACAAAATAACGATATAAATGGTCAGCAGTACTATGGTCAAACAACAGAGATAAACTATGGTCAATGGTCAAACAACAGAGAGCAGTACTACATTGAGCTGTGGCCAAAGGTTTTTTGGGCTGAGAGTAGTTCTAATTTTTCTAATTTTGGTTCTAATAATGATTTGGAATGATGGAGGATGCCCAGTCTGTGGCTTTGGAGACCAGATTATTATTTTATTTTTGCATACCTTATCGAGGCTCGTATGAGAGCTAACCCACAATGCACAGCAAGGGGGGCATGAGACAAGAGGAGTGGGAGAGGGAAGGACAAAACAGTGGGGAACAGAGACATTAGGAGATCTGTGGAAGGGAGAGGGATGGGGGCAGGGAATGTGGGGAATACAAGATGGACATTACAGGGACTTTCAGGAAGGAAAGCAGGGAATATGAAGGAGGTGGGTTTGGGGTGGATTCACGAGGGTAGAAAAGATTGAGGATTTGGATGGGGAAAGACAAGAGGTGGTGGTGAACAGCTGTTTTGAAGGCCTGGAGGAAAAGAAAGGGATCGAAGAGAGTGAGGAAGAAACAACTTGATTGTTGTCAACTGGAGCACCCAACAACATAATGTTAACTCGAGAGTTCATCAAACACGTTACCCCATGCAGTCTTGAAAAAAAAAGGACATGTGGGGTGGGGTGGGGTCGCCGAGCAGTAAATTTGATTGGTTGAGATCATGTAAAATTCCGTAATGTTTTGTCCAAGTCGAAACGAAAGGTTTTTTGAAGTGCCAAGTAAGGCGATTTGTGTTCTACATTGTTCAAGTTTATAATTCAATTGAAATAAATAAAGATTTTAAAGGTTGTAGAAATTTACTTTTGTTGAAGTTTGCCACCGTTGACGCAGCGTCTTTGACACCACCTTATTTAACACGTAAATTAATTATTTGTGCCTGTTGTTTGTGTCCTTTATGACATCGCTAAAAAACACAGTAAGTTTCCTGCTTGGAATAATTTTCAATTTTGTTTGACTTCCATCCAGGCAGACAGATAAAAGAAAAGTATCTCGCTCTTCTCTGCGCATGCTCAATTGGGACAAATTAATTGTCCGAATACTGTTGAAGTTCAGGTTTGTTTTCCGATTCATGTTCAAAATATAACATTCAATTTAAATTAAGTTATTCTGAGATAATAAACTGATGTCTGTGGACAGACAGACAGACAGACAGACAGACAGACAGACAGACAAACAGACTGAACCAATTGCTTACCCCACTTTTCGCTTCGTTCGTGTGGCGTAATTACTGATGTGGTTTAGACCTCGTTTAGTGTGCAAAGCCAATTCTATGCTCTGGTTCACTTTGCAACCAAATTGCTTTATCACAATCATTCACGGATATAATGTCTGGCATGCTTGGTGTCTGGTGTTGGTGTAATGGTTAGGGTGGTGGGCTTGGAATCCTAGGATCCTGAGTTCAAATCCCACTCAGCTGTTGAATTAATAACAGGTGGGGTTGATTCTGCCTGTCATCCTTCTGAGATCGGCAAAATGAGTTCCAGGTTGCTGGTATCCTGTGTCGGAGTGGTTACCCGTCCAGGATTGTGTCCAATAGCCAAGGAGACTGCTTCGGCAGCATCAACGCTCCGCACAGAGTATGGTCCCGATGGATGGATGCTTGGTGTCCGCACCAGCTGTGGTAGCAGTTGTGGTGAAGTGCCATCCAGATTTGTTGTCAAACTCACCTTCACCTTGAGCTAGTTAAAAGATTTCAGGATTTGACTAAAACTACATTTCCAGTGTCTGTAAACCAGGCCAAAAATCCAAAGCAACTGTTATTTTAACTTGTTGATAGGTGGAACTGCACAACAAATTATTGTTGCTTCTGACATTGACTGGGAAAACACCACACCAGTTTATTACCTGTTCTCAGGTGGTGCAAAGAGAATGATGGATGCTGATATTGGGGAAGAGTATGGCGTGATAAAATTCCCAAAGGAATCCGCAGTGTTGAATTATAATGAGCGGATATGAACAGATAACATGTGACATCAGGACAAGAACATGAATGGAAGTGCTTTAAATTTGAACAGGTGTTGTTGGAGAAACCAGCAGACAGCTAGGTGCACTTTTTTTTTTTTCTATGTGGATGCTCAGTCTTGTGAAAACTTATGACATTGGTGCTTGACTGAATTGGTGCATGACTGAGCAACCATGATTGATGGATATAACACTAACTTGGTTACCTGTATTGGCATGGATGTCCGAGCCAACTTTTTTGGGGGGGGGCGAGGGGGGACGTCTGCAGATTTGCCCGAATGATGACTTTGTTGCCTGAATGTACACTTTTCTGGCATGCTCTGGGAAGTGTTGTCCCCAATCTTAGGGGCTGTATTATAATACTGAATAATTATTCATCTGACTGTGTGCGTGGGTGTGTGTGTGTGTCCACTACGAGCCATAGAACAAGTAAAAAACAAAACAAACAAAAAAGAAGTGCTTCCACCATCCCTCCTTCCACCATCACCCCTTCCATCATCCCTCCTTTTTTTAATATACAATGTCAAGGTTCGTAGAAGAGCTAAGAGACAGAATGTATAACAAGGGGAGCATGAGACAAGAGGTATGGGAGAGGGAAGCACCAAACAGTGGGGAATAGACACGCAAGGAGATCTGTGGAAGGGAGAGGGATGGGGTAGGGTACACTGGGTAAACAAGATGGACACTACAGGGACTTTCAGGAAGGAAAGCAGGGAATTTGAAGGAGGTGGGTTTGGGGTGGATTAACGGGGGTAGAAAAAATCATGGTTTTTGAT
>BROF01007065.1:0-26631 GCA_024346535.1 Eptatretus burgeri | reverse complement strand
TTGAACTCAGGACCTTTTGGATCCCAAGCCGCTGCCCTAACCACTGCGCCAACACCAGGCTATGTATGACGAAAATGACGAAAATGAGCTGGGAACATTTCTATACAAAGCATCTATTTACAATTAAGCGAAGAAAGCTATGTGGCACAAGAAAAGGGGTTCATTCATATGTAAAGCATGGAAAGCCAGGAATTTGTGGGGTGCGACAAAAAGCAAGCAATTTACAAAAGCAGACACAGA
The DNA here is from genome assembly GCA_024346535.1 of Eptatretus burgeri. NCBI lineage: Eukaryota > Metazoa > Chordata > Myxini > Myxiniformes > Myxinidae > Eptatretus > Eptatretus burgeri. The sequence goes on along the minus strand of BROF01007065.1, from coordinate 26,391 downwards.
GCAGACTTTCCCGCTAGAACTTCTACAATCTAAAGTTATGCTACAACAGGCACCATCACATACACCCACACACAAACCCGAGGAAGATTAGATAGCCAGAAACAAAGAGAGCAGATGAGGACTAACCGCCTCGCAATACCTGGCACGGTCGGCCAACCAACACAACCCAGCACACTTTGGGGAAGGTAGGAGGGACAAATACTGGTGTCTAAGGTGTGGAAGTGGGAGGTGTGGTGTGGTGCAATATGGGGAGAGTGCGGTGTCATGCCAGAGGAAACCGTGATTGCGAATCAGTAATGGATGCTTTTTTGTGTAGCCAAAGGGGACGAGATAGAGGGGTGGAAAGAGAGAGGAAAGATGCGTGAGGTAAAATATTCATAGCCGAGTCATGCATAGGCCTGTGAGTGTAGTGTGTACCTCCGTGGGACGCTCTGCTTGAGCGATCCCACCTCAAGAGTCGGCACGTTATCTCCTGCTTAGTCACTTGGCCGGGGCTCGTGGAAACATGTGCTCCGCACTGGTCCCAAAAGTACGTCTGTCGCACACCAACCCCGAATGTAGATGCAGTGACGGGCAGACAACAAGGAGTAGTGAAGAAGAGGGTGGAGCAGAGAGGTGAAGGAGAGAGCGAGGCAAACAGGCAAAGAGGAAGCCGAGGCAGGCAGGCAAAAAAGAGAGCGGACGGCTTCGAGATCCGCCTTTTATAAGCCCCGGGCGAAGGGTGGGGTTACGACCCGAAGCGACACGCCATGACCCGAATCGCGCTTCCCTATTGGGTTACGGCGGTCCAAGCCCTACCCAGCCAAGCTCCTGGGGCCAGAAGCGGTCTCATTCGCACATCCGGCGCGACACGGCCCGGAGCTCCGTACCGAACTTCCCGCGACCCCTCCCCCCCCCTCGCTGCCCGTCCTGCCGTGTTCTGGTGACTGGACGAGGGTCGTATCAATCCCACGTGCCCATTAGGGGCATCCCCGGCGAGATGCGGTTGGTGCTGTTAACGTCCGTTGCTTGTCCCCGTATCTCGCGGTCCGAGTAACCTGAGCCGTGCAGCATGCCTCTGTTTAGTAGCGAATTGCATCGATGCAGAGGTACAAGGAGGCGCGGGATAATTTTTTCCATGCGCAGGAGATGTTGGTGGTCGAGGTGGTGAGTTATTGGTGAGCGAAGGTTGAGCAAGGTGAGACACCAATGTAAATTGGCGTGCAGATTTGAATGCGCGTGCCAGGCAGTCTTTGTCCTTGTTGTGATTCTTTCACAGGTGGCTGCTTAGTGCTGTTATTCATATCGTGTGTGTTTGCTTGCTTTCTTGATTTGATTTGTGCCATTGATAATAGGAAAGGGTTGGAATGAAAATCAGGAGAGAAGATAGAGATATACTTATTAGACCCAGGCAACGCACTTCCTCCCATTAACCAACTAGACATGAGAGGAAGGTCTGACTGCACAAAGACTAACAAAATAATTGCCTGGGGATCACTGTATGTTGGGTGCCATTGCCTTAGAGGCATGCGGTTTTGCAGAACCACAACAATATATTCAATCTCCTGGCGGACGGAACATAATTTAGCGAGGGCTAGTCAGCGAGCATGGGCAGAAACACGTAGCCCGTGGCCTCAATGTGATGCGCAATCTGGTGTTTGATCGGCTGGATTGTTGCCAATGAGCGCATTGTGGATGGGAAGTCATCAAGTACTTTATGAAAAGAGCACTTGGACGTGGATGGAAGACACGTGATATTAAGTGATGAAACGGTGGATGCTTTTCTAAGAATAGAAAGCTGTGTTGAAGCATCTAATAGACGGGGATGTTTGACATCTACAAGGAGACTGGAATGACTCAAAAAATCCACACCTAGGATAGAGTATCTGGTGTCCGCAGTAGTAAATACCTATGGAAATGAACGATGTCAACCCAAATCAATCTGAAAGAGAGGTTCTCCAAAAGAAGCAAGAGCACTGTTGTAAGCGGCATGTAATGAATATTCCTGTCGATTTTTTTTTCTATTCATCGGCAGATGGCGGCACGATGCTCACCTCCACCCCTGTATCCACTAGAAAATGAAGTCTGCTGGTATGATCCACGAGGAAGAGAAGGCGACTGACGTATGGTCCATGTGAATTTGTCGCCAATAGTTGTGGGCCTCTTCGTTTCCCTGCGGCCAGTATGAGCACGGTGCTCTACACTGACGAACATTAGCACCGAAGGTTACGTGGTCCGAACACCAATCTGGAGTGTTCACAGAAGGTGAAGGTGAACGGTATCTTGAGGCATGGCATTTCTCTGTCCCTATAAGGGGTACACGAAGATGGCCACAACTGGCGTTCCACAGTATGGAGCTCCAGAACAAGCTTCTTGAGGTCTGCCATGTCAGATTGTAGCTGTGTGATGTGCTGTGGTGGAGCTGTCACATTAGCCACAGTCATTGTAACGTTTTAAATGACATGATCAACCAGATGCACCAAGTCAATTCTATTTATTCAGCAACCCTCCAACCCACTCGTACTTCTTTTGGGAAACTCCGTACCAGAAATCTCCAAATAAACCATAGCTCAAGCATATTTACATAATATAACCCAAGGCAAAATGATGCCGCTCCAGTAGCCTATACTACAATTCAATGAAAATTTCAATGAAGACACCGCAGTGAGACACTGCGCCACCATGGCCACTGTGGCACTGTTGATGGTGGTCGTATGGCAGCTTAGCTGCTGGGGTAGCTATCATTTATTGAAGCGCGACTGTGTCGCTGATGCAGTGCCCCTCTACCAGTACACACACTGGAACTGGTACTCATTTCGCCGACCTCGGAAGGATGACAGGCTGAGTCAACCCCCTGGTGTATTAATTCAGTGGCCGACGGGGCTTGAACTCAGGACCCAAGGATCCCAAGCCACCACCCTAACCACTGAGCCAACACCAGGCTGTGGCACTGTTGATGCTAATCCTCAAAGATAAAACAAGACATGTGCTTCGTAACTCATTCAGTAAAGTTGACATTCACTAATTCGGTATCAAAATAGTGGATTTTGGCTTTTGGGTGAAAAGTACGACATGGTGAAAGACTGGATTAAATTTAAGTCTGGCTCAATGGCTGAGTGATCAACCAGCATAATTTTGTTAATTATGGCAGATTTTTGACTTTTAATTTAACAAATGTGCTATAGTGTTGAAATCTTGACTTTCGGTCTACTTGTACAGTTGAGAGAATGTTCTCTTGCTGCTCATATTTAAATGTATATTTTGTTTAAAATAAATAAGTTTATACTGTACATCTGCTGTTAGTCCATGGGCCCAGGCCAGAAATTCCACTTGTCAGTACCATCTAAAAAAACCAATCCTAGTTATGATTTTTGAATTGGTGTATATATATATATATATATATATATATATATATATATATATATATATATATAGATATCATATTTTGATGTGATAACCATTGCAGACTGGCAGCTTAGTCCATGGGCAAGGCCAGAAATTCCACTTGTCGGTACCATCTAAGGAAACCAATCCGAGTTATGATTTTTGAATTGGTGTATATATATATATAGATCATATTTTGATGTGATAACCATTGCAGACTGGCAGCTTATTGGTAGTTATCATCTCTGGAATGTACCCACCCTCCGCATAATGAAAGCGAAAAGGCAAACAAATCTGGATATCCTGAGCTGTTATTGAATGATATTACCTTCATGGGATGTGTCAATAGTCCATTGTGTGATTTTCCCCCAAAACGTCAATATCTCAGAATGGTAAAATGGTAAAAATGCAAAATACATACACAAAGCTGCTCTTCTGGAACAGTTATCACATATTGAAATAATCATATAGTCCCTACCAATAACTTAGTAGCCCTAAAGTTTGGTTTCCCAGATGGTACCGATATATGCCTGGGCCCATGGACTATGTGTATTCTTATTATAATTTGCGGAAAATATGTCACGGAAAGTAAAACCCCGAAAATCATAAAAATTAATTACGCACGAATATCACGTAAAATATTACAGAATTTTGATTGGAGGCATGCAAGCCTCAATTTGCAAAACATTGCCATTATCTTTTTACAAGCAATCAAGCTGAGACCTTGATGAAATGGTTCTCAAGAAAAGTGCACAAGGGCACTTCCATAATGGAAAAACTCCCAGCATGTTTTTGACAACAAATTCATCCATCATGCAATTGCAACTCTGGAATAATGCTATGTTGTTCTCATGCAGATTTCAAAGGGTTGGCCTGTTTAACATTTCTATCTGAGCCGATGGCTTATGATTTCTAAATCCCATAAAATAAAAGTCTTTGTAATTCACACTAAAGTACACTAATGTCTCTGTTCTGCATGCAATTTATGTACATGCTCCACAATGAACCTGAAAGAAACAATGTACTGTATCATTATTACTGCTACAATGACCCAAATTATTCCCACCTTGTTGTAGGGTGAGCCAGGAATATTTTTGGTCAGACTTTGATGAACTAGCAAAGACAGCCAGGCCTGGTGATCGAATGAAGGTGACAAGAATTTAGAATTTGTTAAGAGTGCAGGCGACAACTTGCCTAATCATTGCCGAAGAACACCATGGGGACTATAATGTCCACCAAATAATTCTGGGAGATAGGACACCAAATTTAACATCCATCTGAGGGACAGAGCACAAAATTATGCATCACCCTGCCTTTTGCAAAACCAGTGTGACAGTTTATAGCTGGGATGAGATTCAATCCCAGGCTAGACAGCTCAGAGGTGAGTGCACATAACTCTCGGATAGACTTCCAGCCCCAACATAAGGATTATGCACACACGTGCGCACGCACGCACACACACACACACACACACACACATATCAGGTGGTGAATTTTTGAATAACCTATCATGCAATGTGAATTTCCCTTATACAGATGAATTCAAACAATCTCAAATCAGTGCATGTTCACATATCTATCATCATTATCCTGTTGGTGTCTCAATAATATGCATGACTGAGATTTCATTGGCATCCATTCGTCACTCAATAAGCAGGTCGATTGATTGTTCTCAGTTCTTCACTCAACAACCTCATCGTTCATTGGCCATGGTTGAGCAATAAACTTATCGTTCATTGGCCTCAATTCAGCAACAAGCAGAACAAGGGTATTTCGTTAATTTTGTCACGTTGTTTTCCCAAAAATACTTTTTTCATGTGGATAAAATTTCATGTTTTTGCATTTGCTATCAAGTTTGTGAAAATATTTTTACATGCTCGAGCTGACACAGTGATTGTAAAATTCTTCTCTCCATAAGCGGCATAAACTGTTAGTGCTATGAGAAAAACAGAAAAGCCACCCCATAAAAATTTAGAATAACCATAAGCTTAATATTAAAACTCGAAAGCCAACCTGAATAACAACAATATTAAGTGGCGATGTAGCCTCAGGTCACCTGGTGGCATCAACACCGTCGCTCTTACAACATTTCCGGTTGCCACGAATGGTGCTTTGGAATGCGCCAAGCCAGCATCTCATATTGTGTATATTTGATGATTTTTTCCAGTAAAAAAAACGAAGAATTTTCATGGTGACTCTGCTCTGATCTATCTGCCTCATCACCCTGCACAATCACACAAAAGAATACCATTACAGTGCAACATTTTGGTGAGCCAGGCAGGAGTTGTTTTGTTTTATTTTTTATTCATCAAGCACAAGAGCCTGAACTAACTTCTCTGGTGAATCGAACCAAATAAAAGAAAAAAATAACATGTCAACATAGAAAGAGCTGTGTCCAAGATGAATCTCAAACAGCTACAGGAGAGTGCCAGCACTATGTTGAATAAACTATACCGGGACCAGCTTATTGAGGCATGTAATTCTTTGAAATGTTTTCCAGGGGAAGAGGAGACTTGGAGACAAAAGAATAGGTGCATTTTTATCAGAGCAGCAGAACGTGAGTTGGATGTTGTTGAAGAACAACAGGAAGGGGTTGAAGCACAACGGTATGTGCAGGACTTCCTTGCCTTTGTGGAGACACTTGGGGAGCACACAGGAATGTGGAAACACAGAGTCAGCCCACCATCAATTTGAGCTCCTGAAAGCACAATGTTACTGTTTGCATAAGTCCCAAAAGTAATCTAGAAAGAGAGGCATTGGAGGAAGGTCTTATAGCCCTCAGCCGAAAACTGAAAGGATGGGGCAGTGACAACTAAAGTCATCGCACCCACATAAGACCAACTTCCAGAAGTGACAATTTGACGAGGATTCAAAATTCAGGGACAAATTGGAGAAGGAGTGGGGGGGGGGGTCAAACGGACAGGCTGCCTTACACAACCTCATGCACCAGATTGAGACAGGCATCTGCAGGAGACATGAGGAATCAGAGATTATTGATGCAGTAATAGAAGCAGTCAGCCCAGCACTGAGTTTGTGAAACTTGTTGGAGATCAAGAATGACTTGACACTTGGGAAACGGAAGACCATTCTGAAGGGGTACTTTAAAGAGGAAAGCACAACCGATCTCTATCAGCGGCTGGTGAACATATCACAGAGGCCCAGAGAGTCTGCACATAATTTCTTGTTTCAGGCCATTGAGCTCAAGGATAAGTTGCAACTGGAATCAAAAGAGAATGATGGTGAAAAACAGTTTAAGCCTAAATAGATTCAAAATAAATTCTTCAGATCCCCAAGCACAGGGCTACTGAATGACAATGTGAAGTTCCATAATGAGACTGTACTTGGATGACCTGAACTCCACAGATGAACTGCTAATTGAAAAGATCAGCGAAGCAGCCAGCTGGAAACAAGAGAGATAGCAGAAACTGAGAAGTCACACAAACCTCAAAGCAGTGAAGCTGATGGAAATCCAGACAGAGGTGGATGACAAGAAAGATGAATGCCTTCATTGTGTACAGTACAGATCATCCCCAAAACATCACATCAGATGAAAAAGCCCCAAGGTATGACACACAGCAAAGGAAAATCTGAGAAGAAAGAAACAGAATTAGGATCAGAAAAGATACAGGCAATAGTGCAGTCAAGTGTAAAGTGGAAATGAAGGAGATCAGCAAGATGCTGATAGCCTCAATGGGAATGAATAGCCGGACAGGGTGAAGACGAGTGCCTTCAGAGCAAGGGTGCCAAGCCTGTATGGAAGAATGAAGGGGAGAGACCTGTGACCACTGTTTCAGGTGTGGTCAAGGTGGGCATCTGTCCCATGGGTGTCAGGCTCCCCAAAAAATCCAGGGAAATGGGCAGGGGCCACTGTAAATGAGCAAACAGTGACCCAAAAGACAAGACTCCTACCACAGAGAAAGAGTAAAAACATCCTCCAGATGATAAAAAAAGATGTAAAAACCTCAAAATATGTTACCATCCACTTGTATACAAGGAACTGCACAACGATATGGGGCACCTCGGCTCTGGGGGGAAAATTTAAAAAAAAAATTTTTTTTTAAATGACCTCATCAGGGATCGATTCTACTTGTCAAGGATGCAGCGAGATGTGGAGAGATTCGCAACAAAGGAATGAGAGTGCTTCACAAAGCAAAAACCAAGCCAGATCACGCGAGCACCCACGCTGAATATAAAGACCACATATCCCTTTGAATTGCTGTCCATCGACTTCCTGCACCTCAAAATGTGTAAAGGAGGGTACGAGTACATTCTTGTGGTGATTGACCACTTCAAACGATTCACACAGACCTAAGCAACAACGAACAAGTCAGTAAGGGCAGCTGCAGACAAGATATTCAGTGACTTTGTGCTGAAGTTTGGTTTTCCTACACGAATGCATCACAATACAGGATGAGAATCTGAAAATCAACTGATGGCCCAGTTGAAGCAACAAAGCGGGATTAAAGGCTCCCACACCACACCATACCACCCTCAAGGAAATGGATAGGTGGAGAGGTTTAACAGGACATTGCTGGCAATGCTGAGAAGACTGAAGAACAAAAACAAAATTGGAAGAGCTCATTAGCATGTGTGGTGCATAACTGTACCCACCATGAAGCAATAGTGTTCTCACCATACTTCCTGCTCTACGGAAGGTCTCCAAGACTCCCGATATACCCACTATTTCGGCTTGATGTTGAGAAAAAAAAAAGAGGGCTCTAATGCCAACTATGTCGAAAAGTGGAGGAACAGGATGAGGGATGCATATGAGATTGCAAGCAAAACTGCAGCCAAGGAAGCCAGCCACTAGAGGCAAACTAACATGACAAAAGAGTCTACGGTGCAGAGCTGCAACTAGGGGGTTGGGTCTTGGTGAAGAATGTTGGTGAAGGCGGAGGCCCAAGGAAGATGCAATCCTACTGGAAGGACCAGGTTTACGTTATTGTGAGAAGGAAGATTGCAGACAGCCCAGTGTATGAGGTGAGACCTGAAAATGGGAGTGGCAGGGCCAGGATCCTCCACCGTAATCTCATTTTGCCATGTGACTCTCTTCCTGTGGCAGAACCTCAAAGACCACACAGAGAGGGAACAGCACAGAGTGAGCAATTACTGAGGAGAATGCAAACATGCTGCTAAGGTTCCGTTGAAGAATGGTTGGAATCAGTTAGTAAGTCAGAAGCCAAAATCATTGAGGACCAAGCCAGATGGGGCACAGTAGAGGGACTAGATTTCTCGGATCTCAACCCTGATGCCACAGTGTTCCAACAGTGAAGGAGGGTACAATGACAGCCAACTCCATCTTTCCATCTCTGTTAACCACACAGAAAGAACTCCTTGAAGACTGTGATATCAGTGAAAAGGCAGGGGATACATCAGTGAAGGGCCGCAGGAGCCTCTGGAATCCGAGGAAGAGGTAGTGCAAGACGACACCACCAATCTCAACTATTCAACCATATCCGTCCAAAGAGACAGATTCAACCTCCACAAACATTGGCCTATGAATAGTTGGGAAAAGCCATCTTTGGTGAGAAGGACATTAGGCACCCAGGAATCCAGGATTCAGCTGATTGATGGAGACATCTTTAACTATCGTACAACAGACACTCTCACACATACTGCATTTGCAGAGATTGCTCCAAAGTAGCAAGAATGTTCACACTCTTTGAAGAAAAGTTCTCTGGTGTACAAGATCTGCTCAGCCAAACAAGGAAGGCCAAGGATTTTGAAGTGCTAAAACAAGGAAAGAGGTATATGTACTGCCTCATCACAAACTCTGCCTCATCCCAGAATAGCACTAAGTTCCTTGACTTTGGAAGAAGTCATGGACTTAGGGTGGCCGGTTCATGGTTTCAGCGCCCACAAGCTCATCGCTGGACTTGGCATTCCATCGCTGGCGGTGTGGCAAAGGAGATTAACCACGTGCTCGTTGATGGTCGCTGGAGGATGATCCAGAAATGCAGCGTCTACCGGAGTGCTCAGTTCCTCAATACCGACCACAAGCTTGTTGTAACAACTCTTAAGTTTCACCTTAAATGCAGGAGAATGGTATCATCCCAGCCGAGGCTGGATGTTGGCAAGCTCAAGGATGAGAGGGTAGCTGAGAAGTTTGCGAACAAGCTGAGTGGATATTTGGGGGGGGGGGGTCTGGGTGCTTTGGGAGGTCCTGAAGAGTTGTGGAGTGCCTTCAAGACGACCGTCCTTGATGTTGCAGTCCAGAGCATGCAGAGCAGTCAGGCTTTACACCAGAGGTCAACGATTGACCGTATCCTTGTTCTTCAGGTCCTCACCGAACACAGACGAGAGTTTCGGCAGAGGCTGCTTGCAGCCTATGTTGATCTCTGTAAAGCGCTTGATTCAGTGAATCAGGATGCCCTCTGGAGGATTCTTGGTCTTCGTGGGGTGCCACCAAAACTGATTGATCTGATGTCTGAACTCTACTCTAGTACTGAGAGTGCTGTGAGATGTGGTGGTACCATCTCTGACTTATTTCCTGTTGTTACGGGAGTTCAACAGGGATGTGTACTGGCCCCCACACTTTTCAGCACTTGTATGGACTGGATTCTGGGGAGGATGTTGGAGAGATCAAGCTGTGGTGCATCATTTGGGAATGTCAAGATCTCTGACCTTGATTTCGCAGATGATGCAGTCATCTTTGCGGAGACTTTAGATATCCTTTTGGAGGTCCTCGAGGTGCTGAATGAAGAGTCGGAGCTGCTGGGATTACGGATTTCCTGTGTCAAAACTAAGATTCAGGCTTTCAATGACATATTGGATGCTGCTGTCCTGTCTGTGCCAGTTTGTGGTGAGGATGTTGAGGTCGTGGAGAGATTCACTTACCTTGGCAGTGATATTCATGTCTCTGCTGGCTGTGAGTCAGAGGTCAACAGATGTCTGGGTCAGGCCTAGGGAGTCATGGATTCACTGGATCATGTAGTGTGGTGCTGCTGGTACCTGTGCTGGAGGACAAAAGTCCGAGTCTTCAGGTCCTTGGTGCTTCCAGTCTTGCTCTATGGATGTGAGACTTGGACTCTGACCAGGCATCTGAGACGGAGACAAAATTCCTTTGGTACCAGGTCTCTTCGGAGAATCCTTGGCTATCGCTGGTCGGACTTTGTGTCCAACAATCGGTTGCTGAGAGAGACTCAAATGAGATTTGTTACCTGCATAGTCAGTGAGCGTCAGCTGCGGCTGTATGGACATGTGGCTTGTTTTCCAGACGCTGATCCTGCTCACCAGATTCTCTCAGTGAGGGAGTCTCATGAGTGGAAGAGGCCAATGGGCCGACCACGTGCCTCGTGGTTGCAGCAGGTTTATCGGCATCTCAAGGAGATGGGGATGGGCCAGGCATCTGTCTGGGGGATGGCCAGACGGAGACCCCTGGAGTACCGGCGGAAAGTGGATGCAGCGACGCGCTGCTCTGGCACATGCTCCCATACCTGACCTCACCTCATCACAAAGGAGAGCGCTCACCAAAGGTCAATGTGCAGCAGCTTGAAGAAAATCTTGGAGGCAATAAGAAACCACTGCATTGCTCATGGAATATACAAAGGTCTCAATGCCAAGGAATTGAATTGGGAAAAGGTACTGAAGATTCTGGAGGATGTTTTCCAACACAGTAACACCAACATCTCTGTCTACTCATGGTGAAAACCTCAGTAGCATGCATGAGTTATGGCAAATGGAGCAGTCGTTTGGATGAAGTGAATATCGGGACTACTTTTATTTTGAGGGGGAGAGTTACAAGAAAAACTAGCACCCCAATAAAATTGAGAATAACGATGACATTAATAATAAAACTCAGAAGCCAACCTGAATAACAATAATATGAAATAGAGATGCAGCCTCGAGTCACCTTATGGCAACAACACCGGCGCTCTTACAACACTTCTGGTTGCCACGAACGGTGCTTTGGAATGCACTAAGCCGACATCTTATATTTTTGTATCTATGATTATTATTCCAGTAAAAGAACTCTGAAATGGAATGGTGACTGCTCCGATTCATCTGCCTCACCACCCTGCACCATCACACACAAGAATACCATTACAGTGCAACATCAGCAAAGTGTGAGGTAATCTGTGCATTAGTTCTGGGTTTTTTCAAAGGTACCAATTCAAAACATATTCATGAATTGCTCAGATTAAAAGATCTTGGTCACCAACTGGAAAGGAAATTGAACAAAATGAGACAAATCTTCTTTGTTCATATGCAGCACAAGGCTGTGGGGTAGCATAATTGACCGAGGGCATGTCTGTGCCACTGATGCAATGTCCTCTGTAGGTAAAGGCAGGAATTTGTAATTTGCTCCATGGTGATGGTGATAGCTCGACGACTCCTCACAAAGGACACCGTGGGATCTTTAACATCCACCGACTAATTCCGGCAGACAGGACGTCCGTTAAACGTCTATCCGCGGGACGGCAAACACATTAATGAATCACCTTGCCTGTGAAACACCAGGATGACAGTTTATAGGTGGGTCGGGATTCGAACCCAGGCTCGACAGCTTAGAGGTGAGGGTGGGTGTACCTCCAGGCCATCCTGTCAGCTCAATGCGACAAATAAATGCCTGAGGAAGCTCACTGGGAAGCAGGTGAAACGTCGCTCTTGCTTAATATTACTTTAATTAGCAGAGTATATCGAGTTACTTTTTTGGTTAGAAGCACCTTTCATATTGAAGAAAAACAAACAAACAACAAAAAACAAGGAACTGATACTCTAGGTCCCCCACCTTTTGGGTGGCATGAGGAATAGATCTGAAAAATAAAGTTAAATCTTGAACAGTTTTTTGAAATATCACGTAAACAAGCCATATCACTGAAATGGTGACATAGCAACAGAATTCAGCCAATCACAGCTGCAATCTAATCAGGTTGAGATAATGTCATGAGGAATAGATATCACAAATATGAAAGCTAAATATTCCAAAGGTTTTTGAAATATTAGGTACACAAAAGTACATGGTGAGATGATCAGTCGGTCGGAGCTCATTTTAATATCCCCCATCTCTGACCTTGGCAGAGGGGCAGGGAACAATACACACACACACACACACACACACACACACACACACACGGATTTTTCTCCGGATTCCCCCGGTACATCGCGGTAATAATATATAAAATATAAATTATTTAAGTAATAAATTATAACGCGTGGTGTTCGACCAGTCACACAACGCACGAGACAAAGTTTCGCTTGTGAACTTCGAATATTTTCTGCGTTTTTTTTCTCCAAGCCCCACGATGCCGCCCAAATGCCCTGCACCTTCTAAGGCTTCTGGCAAGGAACCGAAGCGCCAGAGGAAGGTCCTGGGACGCTCCAGGAGAAGGTTAAGGTAAAGGTGCTCGATATATGCTTCAGGAAGGAAAAAGGTTTGCAGCGGTTGGACGAGCACTGCTCATACCCAGCACCTCAAAACCGACCAGACCAGACTAGTCGATCTCCGGCTCCTCAAACCCAATCACTGCCAAACCGACCAGACCAGACTAGTCGATCTCCGGCACCTCAAACCCAATCACTGCCAAACCTACCAGACCAGACGAGTCGATTTTTTGGGGAGGCGTCCATTCATCGCGGATTTTCACTTAGCGTGGGGAGGTTTGGAACGTAACCCCCACGAGAAACGGGGGATTACTGTATATACATATTTTGTTGCGATTCTCGGAACCGCATGCATCCAACAGATAGTGGTCCCAAGAGAGTTATTCCATTATTAAACGTGTAGATAGTCCCTTCCCTTTTGTCTAGCGGGACAACAGGGGCATGCGTTGTGATGATCTCATAGCTAGGTTTGCTCACATAATTTCTTCTTCATTTCATTTCTACTCTTCTTTTATGATTATTCCTGAGGTAAATCTGAGCCACGCGCGCCCTGAGCTGTGAGATGGGTCCTCAGCAAAGGCCAAGCAGGCACTACACCCACAACCCTCCATACAAAACACAGCCTGCCAAACGCACTCGCAGCGGTAATTTACACCCGATGGTGTTTTTTCCACAACACAGGAAACACACCCATCACGACGCCCACACTGCATGGAACGCGTACCGAGGCAGATAATAGAAAGACAACACCCCGCCACATTGTGCATGATACAGGCAGCACGTACTTTTCAACCCAGTGCTGGACTACTTATATCGATCGGGTTTCGTCCCGCGCATACGATAGCAGAATCACCCGAACGCTGGCCACTTGCGTAATGGCAGTTCCACGCGCACTGTGCGGAACATGCTCGAAGGCAGACCCAGCGCCGCTCGCGACTTTATCATACAGAGCCGGGCACAAATGGACACATCTTACTGTCTGTGCACGGGTTCACCATAACATCGTACCTTCGGTTCTCATGGACGGCAAACATCCCCTCGCCTCAATGGCCAGCGAAGCTGCGATCGGGCGGGGGCATGTTGTACAGCTTGAGCCACGTTGGCGCACACGGAGCGGGCACATTGGCCAGCACTGCTGGGGGCGCCCGAGCAGGCATGCGAGACCGACGTTGCCCTCGGCCGGTGAATAGGGCATGGCCCAGGGGTTCTTGCAAGACGATTCATGGCACGGAGTTCGGTGTGGGCGATTCGTGTCATGTCGTGGGGTCGGAGCGAGACGGTCCCACAGCTCGGGGTCACCTTGCCGGAAATTGAGTGTTGCAGTTTCCGGCCATCGCGGCCGGGCCTCGCAGGGGGTCTGGGCCAATCAGAGCGCCCGATTCGGGTGACGACACCGAGTTTCTGGGTGGCCCCCCACCCCGCGCTGCGGGGCCTATAAAGGTCCGAGCAGACTCCTTCTCTCTCTGCTGCCTTGCCTTTCGCTCAAGCTGGATCTCGACTCCGCCTTCTGTCGTCATCACTTCGACTCCGCCTTCTGTCGTCATCACTTCGACTCCGCCTTCTGTCGTCATCACTTCGACTCCGCCTTCTGTCGTCATCACTTCGACTCCGCCTTCTGTCGTCATCACTTCGACTCCGCCTTCTGTCATCGCTGGGTTCCTCCTCCTCTTGTCTGCCCACACGACGCTGACTCCACCCTCCCAACTAAAGCCCCTCCGACACGCCCACGGTCTCGACGTGAGCTGACCGAGGCAAGGGGCGATGCACCAGCTGTCAGTTGGGGGACCGCGCCACGGAGCACTCCCCCAAATGTATTGGTGGCACGTTCGGGTACCGCGTATCAGTTTATACAAAGGTACCGAGAAACCGTAACCTCAACTCCTCTCCTGTCTTGCTTCAATCCCTCTTCACCGGATTTTCTGTGTCTGTGTGTGTGTGTGTGTGTGTGTGTGTGTGTGTGTGTGTGTGTGTGTGTGTGTGTGTGTGTGTTCTGGCGCCTGTCTATGTAAGTAAGCCTGCAGAAGATTGTTATTATTATTTTCGGGTGAGGTCTGCTCCGTGTCCGCTTTTATAAGTTGCTTGTTTACTGCTGCACCACACCTCTCTCCCCTATCTCTGCACAACACACCCCAATAAATCTCTTGATCGTACCACATACCTTTCCTCGCCCATTGTTATTAAATTATGATTTGAAATGTTCCCTGCTCATTTTTGTCTTTTCTTCCATTGATCCAGCATGGTCCGAATCCTAGTTTAGCCGGGACATTACTCCCAACGATCCGTTCCTTTTAGCCGGTACGCCTTGGCAGTGTCGCTCCGCTGAATCCGATCCGGTAAAGTGATCTGGTCCGGTAGAGTGATCCAGTTCGGACAAGGCGTACCGGAGGCGTGTTCCCCAGTAATTAAATCACGTGGTTATTTTTTAGGTAACCGGATTAACTAGACGGAGGACCTTAAAGGTCCCCTGACATGCAAAAGTACTTAAATTTCATATATATATATATATATATATATATATATATATATATATATATATATATATATATATATATATATATATATATATATATATATATGTGTGTGTGCGTGTCCAAGAGGAGTTTTTCATCGTGATTTCAGATCTGACAATGTTTTTTCACAATACTCATTCTGTAAAATGTAAAATTAAAAAAACAAAGGTCTTCGGGAACGCCCCTAAAAATTCTCCTGAAAGGGGCGTAAACCCACATGACGTCAACTACAGGATGTCAAAGGCTGCACGTAAATTACTCGGGTTGGTGGTCTACATGATTCTATTGGCTTTCTGTGTGTTTCCACATTTGATTGGTTGACTCAATCGCTTCATTCGTTTCTGCTTTTAAAAAAATCGAACATTTGTTTTTAAATAATGTATGGCATGGACTTTGATTTGTCTGGTAACGACGGTGAGTGTGAGAGAAATGAAGGATTTTGGTCTGAATCACATGGAGAATTGTGGGATAACATAGTTGCGGGAGGTGAAGTTCAGGCAGCTGGAAATGAAATACGGCCTTAGCAGTTCGAGCACGAAGCAGGACAAGCAGAGAAAAATGGCGATGAAATTCCCAGAGTTCATGACATTACATCGAAGGAAGACTCGGAAATAACAACTGGTTAGACTAAATCCTATTCGTAAGTCAATAATATAAATTCGACTTGCATACTGCTCGATATCAGAAATATTTTAGTGAGGTGATGTGAACAGCGCAGCGCAGCGCAGCGGACATGTTGCTTCGTGGCGAATTAATCGCAAGCAAGGCCGGTGCGTGTCATCGGCCGTATCTCTCCGCGCATAAAACGAAGCAATCTCACTGTCCGGATACGATGAAAACTTGTGTGCAGAACACACCTTGCGATACAATTGTCTCGAGTAGTCCGATAAATCTAACATTCTGTTGCATATTTATTTATTTTATTCCTACTGTTGTCATGTAGCACCAATAGAAAACAATGAAGAAAAGAGAGTAATAAAATAAAGCTACAGCACGTCAGATTTATCTGACTAGTCGGACGGACGACGGATTTATCGGCCTAGTCTAGACTCTAAAGTTGACAAGTACCTTGTATTAGCATGCACACAATGTACAAGTCAATGCGTAAGAGTCCCGAAGCTATGAGGCCATGTAATAGGACAGATAAATTTGTCTTTCATAGTTGTGCAAACATTTTTTTCCCCTTTTCTTTTATTACAGCATTTTGGCTAAATGTTAATGAATAGCATGCCAATGGAAGCAGTACCTTCACTTTAGAATAAACCCATGCATGTCGAGTGCAGCCATACCTGGCTTGCTCGTATGTGGAATTATACCTATCCCAGAAGGCTGGTTTCGACGAACAATTCAATAAGCTGCAAAATGTGGGTGCAGGTGTTTCACATTGTTTGATTTTAAAATTATCTCCTTGCACCTTGAAATGATGCAATATTAATGGTTAGTATTTTACTTGTATGTCCCTGTAATTTTTATTTTTTAATGGAAAGGTTAAACAGTCAAATTTTATATTTTGTGTACATGGTATAGCCCTTTATTGTGCATGCATGTATTGGATTTGTATACGACTACGACAAGGTAGTAAAGGGATAAATAATTGCCTCGTGATTGTTGTGCATACACGGCTCAGAAGCATAATTTGTCTCTGTATGTGAGGAATGAGGGGTTGGGATGAATAGAGGGATGAATAGAGGGATGAATAGAGGGATGAATAGAGCCCATGCTCAGTCACTGTCTTCGAAGTGGATGCTGCAAATGACGCTCGTGTCGCTGGGGCCTTTCCAGTTTCCCCTCGTCAACTTCACTTTAGATGTCCATATTATCTGACGATTATCATCTTTCGGGAACACATGAAGGCTTACATCGTCTTTGCTTGTATTGCTGCATCCTGCTACGATACATCTTGCAGGCATTTTCGAAAGTACGGCTAAAACTATTTAAAACTTTCGCAAAACAATCACTGGAATTAAGACGATCACAGAGATTGCACTAACATGTGCAAAGTGCATTTGTACGTACTTTATAAGGTGCGCGACATCTGAACTCGAGTCAATCCACTCTGTGCGAGTTACTGTATGTGACGTCACGCTGCGATTCGCTGGTCCATTTTTTTAGGGGCAGGGCATAGCACATTGTGAAAGGCTCCAGAAATGATCGAAATATTGCTCTAATTATCCCATTTTTGATTAAAAAAAAAAACATGGGTGATTTCTTCACTAGGAAGGTCAAGTTAATATATAAATAACAAGTTTATTTTTCATGTCAAGGGACCTTTAAGTCACGTGGTTGAGTTATTGGCGTCCACCGTCGGTTAAGCGACCCGCCGCATCACAGAATTATCCATGTGCGACGGCCTACCATTCCAGGGAGTCTGGTGGGAGCAGAGATAGCTTCCCCCACCAAGTGGTCTTCTCACCCGACCCACGGCCCGCAACAATATATCACCATTGTAAAGCCTTTTTGCCTGAGCAAGGGTCAGCTTTTAGCAGGCTCCAATCATGGTACCCTTTCTTGTGGTAATGCTTTTACGGCCGGATGCCCTTCCTGAGGCCAACCCTTTAGTCGCCTTCGACACACAGATATAATTACCAGTATACCGGTGCTCATTTTGCCGACCTCAGAAGGATGACAGGCTGAGTCAACCCCCCTGATGTTAATTCAGTGGGAGACGGGACTCGAACTCAAGACCCCGAGGATCCCAAGCCACCACCCTAACCACTAAGCCAACACCAGGCTCATATATCTATATATATAGTCATATGATATTTCCTTCCCAAGAGCCATAGTATTGAGCACATTACAATTATATAACTACCTATATTTTCAGCTGTCATTTGCCAAATACGAATAAAAGTTAGGTTTTGGTGAAGATTTTTCATTCAAAATTTACCAGAAAGCCAATTTGGAAGCTTATAAAATATGCATCACATCGGTACCATTTTTAGAAAACAAAGTTGAGATATTTTAGAAACAATCAATTTTGGAGGATAGACATTGTATATTTAATCGCTTTTTGTATGGCTAAGGAAAACTTTAATTTGACAACTCATTTTCATTCCAAATTGTGAATCCGGTATGATATTGCATCAACAATTCAAGACAAAATTAGACAATTTTTTTGTCCAGCTTAAACGCTCAAATATTTTTAAATTTATTTATTTTATTGTCCTCTATAGATGTGGCACATTCTGATTGCTAATATGACAACCAATCACAATGTACTATTTCAAGATTAAGGAGCAACACAAGAAAGCATTTCATTTAATTATTTATTTGTTCATTTTAATACATGAGATTCAATTCTATCAAGTGTTGTTTTTTTGTTTGTTTGTTTTTTAAATGTTAAAGGCATCAGGACCAGGACGATGAGTCCTCATGGAGGCCAGACCTTAAATAAAGTTAGTCCTCTGTTCCCAAAAGTATTTCCAATACTGGATATTATAACTATAAAAACAGGCTGTACTATTTAACGTGTGGAATATTAAATGAGCAATAAAAATATGTCCAATAATGATCATATAGTCTTGTACACAAGGCAACCTTACCCGTTTAAATGTAATTTCCTTACAATGCAGTCAGCTTATCATTGAAACACGAGACACGTCCAATAATGCGCACCGCATTCCTGCTCCATGCTGACTCCCGGAAAGTCAGTGCAGGCAGGCATGGTGTTCTTACTTAAGCGAGTCACCCTTTGCATTTCTGAATCAGTGCCCAAGTAACACTAGAAAAATAATTACTTAAACTGCTCCATCATCTTGCACAAAAAGCATCAGAACTCCAGTTTTACATCTGCCATTCAAGCTGTCCGTCACGATGACAAGTTGGCTGTATTACTACGCAAGCCAGGTTTTGAAGAAGAAAAAAAAAACTCTCAATGAACCCTCTACACACTTACCTAACAAAGGCAGCAGTAATCTCTGGAGAACTGCTTTCCATTACTATTTAGTGTTTTGGTATATTTGATAATTCCATTGACAAAAAAAAAAACAAGACAAATTTATAAACTTGTACAACATATCTACAGTAAATTGTGTTTGAGGCTCCTTGATAAATATGTTTGGGAGATACCATTTACTGAGCATGCCACGAGTCTTGCTGTGCTGTGCACAAATGGCAAAAATGCAACTGCGAAGTTTTCAAACCTTCACAACTTCAAGATCAGTCTTGTTCAGAATGTCAACACATTCCATGGCACCTTCATTACCCAAATGAAACAAACCTTTCTCTTGGACACACATTGTTTCAGTGTTGCATGATAATGTTTTCTTAAAGAGGATAAGTCAAAGAAGGGCAACAATTAAAATAACATAAAACTCCTTGTCATATCCAAAATACATTCTTTTTGAACACGATTAAAATTCTAGGAAGAAGAACTAGTCTTGCTGAAGAAGGCAAAGCTCTTACAGAACCAAATCAATCAATGCTCTTTTGTTTCAAGAGTTAAACATCAGCTTCTCCTCGCTGGTTAGCATACGTCAATCAACATCCTGTTGATTTCATCAATTGTTAAAAAATTGTAGGCTCGTGGCGCAACATGACGTTACCAAAGAGTTGGTGGTATGGATGCCTTCAGAACACCCAATGAGCTGGAGAGAATCACAGCAGCTTGCGAAACACAGAAGGAATGTGAGCACAATAAATAAAATCACTGTTTTGGACCAACTTAGCAATTGTGTAACAAATGAATAAATAAAATCTTCTGAACATGGCCACCAGGTGCACAAAAAGCACAAATCACAAAAGAGCCAGCTCCACTGAGATTGGAAAAACAAATCGATGGTTTCAGGTATTACAGTTGAAAACGCTACCCATAATCAAACTATTCCCCCCAAAAAATGTTCAGAACATTGGCTTGGCAATCAAAACAATTTCAATAACGATTTGAGACTTTATGAAAAATGAAGAACTATTTCAAAGGCACTTCACACAAACACAGGATATGAGGAACAGTGTTGGCTAATCCAGCGGTTTGCTTCTTCGTCATCATTTCATCTAATCAGATAAATTTCTCATCAAGCCAAGTAATTAATCAAGTTGGGAAAAACATTCTTTTCATTTTTCAAGCAATGGGCTGGCTTGTTTCACTTTCTCAACTGAACCAATGACTCTTGATGGTTGGAACACAGGTTCAAGTCTCATACACTATATGCATTTCTCCATTGTCTACCAAAGCCCTTGGAATTCACATTAAAGTACAGTTAAGTACAGTAAAAGGATATCTACTAATGCATTTGTTATGCATGCAGATCATGTACAAGCTTCTCCATGAGCCTTCAAATCTGTTGCTCTTTTAAATAAAATAAATTTTAAAAAACTGAAGTTGCTTAAAAAATGAGATCAGATTTTCCTGACTTGTGCAACTTTATGGCTTGGACCAGATCAAAAATCCATCGGTACGATTTACCTCATCAGTTATAGACATAATGACATTATTAACGAAAGGAATTCTGGGGAAGAAAAATCGGCAGTTCGATCCACCATCTTGGTTTCCAGATGCGATTTGCAATACTGGCTGATCATATGGCGTGGCAATGTTTACTCTTTGAAAACATGCCAGAAGTAAATTGCTACGTATGACCAAAGGGAATTGCAACAATAAAGAGAACTCCCTCATTACATTTTTATCTGTTTACCAACCAATCCCAAGAGGTGGAGGTTATGGGGAGCTTCACTCAAAGGTCAAATATTGGCACCCCCTGGTCTGTTATGATTTCAAACAGCATCTGGAAACTGAAACACTGCATCGAACCCCTGTTCCCCTCTCCCCTCACCCTCCGCCTCTCCTTCCCCAAAATCTTTGTGGTAAACATGTCTTGCTGGGAATGTTTATGTCATGGTAAGTACTGACTCAAGGGACAAACTGTTGGTGGACGAAGCGTGGAATCACATTTCCCTCTATTATGAAACCCCATGTGCATTCATGAGATCAACATGCTTCCATCAATGGTACATTTCAGCAAGTTTGGTAGGATGATGGAACTGAGAAATAACGTTTGAGAACCTATTTCAAACTGATACAGAATACTTTCAGATTTAAAACTGGAATGGCACTCGGTGGAGTGCATACTTCCGCCAGACTGAAAAGTTCATGTTTTGTATCCCAATGATAGGCCGGATCTGGATGTAGATCCAAACCGAAATCTAATTGGCTTGTACTTGTCACCGACACAACTCATCCACCAAGTTTTGTCATAACCCGTCCACAACTTTTTGAAATATCATGCTATATATAAAATTTTGGCCCCATCCCTCAACGGTGAAGAATCACTTCTAAATTTTAAAAGCTCTCGTATCCGGATCTGGATTAAGATCTTCACCAAAGTCGAATCGATTCGTCCTTTTCAAGCACCCAACCTGTACACCAAGTTTTGTCTGAATCTGTCCATAGCTTTTTGAGATATCCTGTCCACAGACAAACAAACAGACAAACAGGGGTGAAAGCATAACCTCCATCCACCTTCAGTGGCAGAAGTAAAAAAATGTAATCAGCATGCCGGCTCATTCTCAAGAACAGTACTGAAAAGCATTTATAAGCACGAGCAGGTACCGACAGAAATTCCATGTGATGTAAAATGTGACTTCAACAATATTATGCAAAGAACAGTTAAATACATCATGGGAATTTAATATTGTGAGGCTATGTGCTCCCTAAACATGTTGCTCAATTAAATCAACCCCAAGTCCTCAACTCTCTCAAAATCCAAGTCCTAAACTCTCTCAAAATCCAAGTCCTCAACTCTCTCAAAATCCAAGTCCTCAACTCTCTCAAAATCCAAGTCCTCAACTCTCTCAAAATCCAAGTCCTCAACTCTCTCAAAATCCAAGTCCTCAACTCTCTCAAAATCCAAGTCCTCAACTCCCCCCTAAAACCAACCCCAAGTTCCTCAACTCTCTCATGAAGTCAACACCCCCACCTCATACAACCCCTCAACCCCCTCCCCTCTCCTCCCCATCCAATCCCCACAAGTCTTGAACCCTCTCCCCACCAAACCCCAAAAGTGCTCAACCCTTCCTTCCCCCAAATCTGTCACTTCTCTGTAAACCCCACCCAAACTCTGAAGAAGACATTCTTGTAAATGATTACACATCATTTCTCCATTTAAATGGTGCCAGGTGTGAAGTGACAGTCAAATCGACATCCAATTCACAATCTCATGCTCTCAAGTGATTGTCAGCAGCCCAATTGTGTTAATTGAGGATCCTCAGTTAATTATCTTCTTTGTGACACACACACACACACACACACACACACACACACACACACACACACACACACACACACACTGTTATATCAATATCTCAGAAGTGATCAAAGTACAGTATACATCCTTACTGAAGAATGGTATTCTCTTACAGAATCATATCCAGCATAGGCTTACACATTCTAACAAATATTCAAAAACAAACAGTTTTTAGGTGCAGAGCAATATATGTACAACTCTGGTTGTGAGTCCCAGCTAAAAATATGTTACAACAATTATTTAACAAAGCAAAACAATGATTGTTTAAATTAGTGTGGGGTATTTTTTATTTTTGGGAAAAAGGGTTGGTGGGGGGGAGTCCAGACCCAATGGAATCCTCCCCCTACAAACCTCTTCCCCATAAAGTGCCTTTGTCTTAAGTTCAGTAACAAGCCTGTGCATCACCAGACCTGGTGTTGAATCGGATAAGTGCATTGGGATACAAAATTTGAAAGGTCATAATATGTACCACAAACAAAATTGAACTCCAACATCACTTTTGCAAATAATCTCTAACCACACTACTGATATAATAATCAGTGCTCAAAAAGAAGAAATCATCATCGGCCATAATCCTGAACTCAACCTGTGTGATCAATTTATCTTTGTTCAATTTCTTCCCTCAAGTGCTTTAATGTCAGCTCTTCCTACAATTGGGAAACAGAATGTGTAAAGTGTTGGGTTGTTCATCCAGCAACAGGAAACCAGATGTATTTGTAAGATGTACCCTATTGATGCTTTGTTGGCCTGGCAGCAATCGAGAGCAGCACAAGAGGTATCCCTAAATCAGAAACTTGGTAATGTGCTTGGTTGAGCACCTAGGGTATATCACTACCTTTCTGTGAAATAATGACAAAATTACCCAAACCAGAATTTGTGCCAAAAAGGAATGATATGCTGTATATATACGTATCTACTCCTGTCACAGCAATGGGACATACCTGAGGCTTGTTTTGCCAAAAGACCCAAGACTTCAGTCCCTGGTTATCCTAAATACTAGTGAAATATACTGGTGACTTAGCAGACAGAGCCCTTATAAACAAATCACCTTTGTCACTGTGCTGAACTTTGCTCAGAATAATCACCAGATTCAGTGGCGTAATGGTTACAGAATTTGCTGAGTCTGGGAAGTCGGTAGTTTGAACCCCAGCAAGTCACACCAAAGACTTGGTATGCGCTGCTTGCTTGATTGATGCTCAGCATTGTAAAAGGATGGAACACAGACAAACAACCACAAGTTGGCAAAACGAGCACAGGCTTTGATGGGCCAAATGGTCTCCTCCTGCATTGAGGTTCTTTGTAAAGGAACATGTTGTTGTTGTAGTAGTCGTAGTAGTAGTAGTATTAGTAGTAGTAGTGGTGGTGGTGGTAGTGGTAGACTAATAGTAGTACTAGTAGTAGTAGTAGTATACAACCTGGTTGACATTTTGTACATTCTAATATTTACAGCTATGGGCTGACAAGATAGCTTAGAGGTGTGCACACTCATCTTTCAGCTGTCTCGCCTGGGGTCAAATCTCAACCCAGCTATATACGGTCACCGTGGTGTTTTACATGCAGGGCAAGGCATCAATGTCTGCCAACATGAGGGGTGTTGGTGTACATAAAAGATCCCATGGTGTCTTTTGCTAAGAGTAGGCAAACCATCCGTGGCCCCCTGAACAAATTACAAATTCCTACCCTAACAGACTGCTCGGAAAGCAACAGCTAACCACACAGCAGAACCTTTGCCAAAACACTGCATCAGCAGCACAAATGCTTTGTCAAGTGTATGGTACATTTGATTGATTGAATAGTTATGTATCGTGTTCTATCATGTTGTTGTTTTTTTAATACTCCCTTAACATATGCATTTTAAACAATAACGACACACGGTGGAGCACATGCTTCCGCCAGGCTGAATAATTTAGATTTTGCATCCCAATGATAGGCCGGATCTGGATTCGGACCTGAACCAAAATCTAATCGGCTTGTTCTCGTCACCGAACCAACTCATCCACCTAGTTGTCATAACTCGTCCACAACTTCTTGACATATCATGCGACATCAATTGCCTTTGGCCCCATCGATCAATGGTGAAGAATCACTTGGAAAATTCGAAAATTCTCGTATCCGGATCTTCACAAAAATTGAATCAATTCATCCTTGTCACACGCCCAACCAGCACTCTCTATCTGTGCTCTCAGCCAAAGTTTCGTCCAAATCAATCCACAACTTGAGATGTCGTGCTCTATGCAATTTTTGGCCCGATCTCTCAATGGTAAAGATGACTGAAAAAAAAATTATAGGATCTGGATCTGGATTTGGATCTGGAATCAGATCTTCACCAAAATCTTATCAATTCGGCCTTGTCACACACCCAACCTGTCAACCAAATTTCGTCCGAATCCGTCAACAACCTTTTGAGATATCCTGGTCACAGACAAGACAGAAAGACAAGAGTGAAAACATAATCTCAGTCCACCTTTGGTGGTGGAGGTAACAATATGCTATCTGATAGAATGTCACTTCTTAGCCTTGAACACTTGACAATGAACATCATCAGCATGTACCATGCGCTACACAGAGAGTCAAGTTCTGCCGAAGCAGTGCCAAACAGTGAACATAATAATCATAACCATGATCATTTACCAGGGTTACAATCCTGTATGGGTCACCACTACGATGAAGGGTACTCCACTGAGTGTGCAGCAATTTGCAATTTGGCCAGGATGCCGGCGATAGCTCGCCTAATGTTCGTGAAGGTCACAGCCGGTAGTCGGGACGCCAGGTTTAACGTCCATCCGAGGGATGGCACGCACATTGGTCTCACCCTGCATGTGAAACACCAGGATGGCGGTTTATACGTAGCTGGGCCAAGATTCAAATCCAAGTGACGGAGCTCAAAAGCAAATGTACATTCATCTTGGGCTAGGCCACCCTGCCATCCCAGACAGTGAACGTGGATTACATAAATCTCGTTTGAACAGTTTTCTGTTGTGAAAGAGGACTTGGGGTTAAAAGATGTCCAATAATTATTGGATTATTTAATTCTTTATAATGATTCTTGATAATGATTATAATGATTCTTGATGTGAGCAAGTGCAATTACATGATTGCATACTGGTCCTGGAGGTGGACAACTGTAATACTATATTTTATCTGATCTTCTGCTAGAGGTCCACACAGCCTATACTTGGCAGTTAAGGGGACGAATGGACTGATCCAATGTTTGGCATCTGGTGGCTCTGCTGGTCCCCACTTCTGTTCTGGGATTACAAAAGCTCCAGAACGTGAGAACGTGAGAACCAGAGCTATTCGTACATCCCTGATCTTGGATCCTTTATTTATTTATTCTTTTATCACAAACCAGACATTGGACATCGTCAAAAACATTAGGCAAAGGAGTAAATTAAGTAAACGGTTAATAATTTTAGTTTAGGAATACAGTAATTGACTTGGAGCAATACTTTTCCCCTGAAAATAAAATGTCGGGTGGTGGGGGTTAGCTTCTCTGGTTCCAATGTCACAATGCTACAACTCTTTCAAACACTGGCCAATCAAATCAAAATAAAGACCAATTACTGCATCGTAGTCCCAAGAAGGAAGCCAGAAATAACAATGCGCGCGCGCACACACACACACACACACACACACACACACACACACACACACACACACACACACACACACACACACACACACAATCAGCATGTCTCACCATGAAAACTGCGCTGTGAAAAAGCACTTCCCTCGTATATCTGACAAGGTCCGACTGATTCCATCAGATGAGTTCCAGACAAGTGCTTCACTGAATTGGACACAAGACCAGGTTCAAAGTACATTTCTTACCAGATCAAAGTACTGGATGAGCTGCACAGCATCAAGTCTTGATTGAACATTATACATATATATGAAGACCACAAGGGGAAAACCGGTGATGTCACTTTTTATAAATTTCAGGGTTATTGCAC
>BROF01007063.1:8711-25618 GCA_024346535.1 Eptatretus burgeri | reverse complement strand
ACCCCAACCTCTCCCCTTCTGTTAAGGAGCCTGTTAATGACTGACAGTTTAGTTTTGAATTTAAAACAGCTTCCCCAGAGTGTGGCATGTACGAATCAGATTCTGAGAGAGCCATCCATGGGGGTGCAAACGTCGCTGCATAGGTGAGCATGCGTGCATGCAGGCAGACCTTTGCCAGGTAGATAGCGTGGGTTTTAAATGCTCCTGCCCGGTTTAATGTGAAACCTGGTGGTTAAAAAGAAAATTTTGCTGTTTGGGCACTCTTCCACCCCTTCCTCGCCCCCCCTCCCTCCTTCCCCCCCCCCCAATATTACCATCAGCGAAGTGACACATTGTATTTCCTCATCCAATATATAAAGCTCATTTTACCACTCACTGACTGACTCACTGACTCATGGATATAATTGTTTGGTACCTTCAGGGTGATGTGGAAAGCTGAAATTTTGCGTGCTTTAAAAGTATTGTTCTCGTCTTTAATGAAGGTCTTCAAAAATTACTGAAAGAAGTGCTGGAGACAGGAAATTTCGAGAAAGGCGTTCTCTCAATGGCACATGTAGCTAAAGTCATATGGAAGGAAATGTTCAATAAATAATTTTCCCAATTCTCAGGTAATTTTACTCACGATTGCCAGGATAGTGAAGTATCTAACTCTCTTAAAGTCCTGGTATCTTTGCTCTTGTTTGGTTCAAATATCAAGATCAAAATTTTGCAAACACATGGGCATGTCTCACTGTATGTCAACTAATCAGGTTCAACTCCAAGGAGAAGGCAAAGAGAGCAGTCCAAGAGTCAATCTGGTCCAAGAGTCAAGTTTAATCATGCTGACATCACAATGGGGAGAGTGATCACGAAGAGGAAGACAGTAGAATGTGGCTTCATGTACACGATACCCTAAGGGAATGGGCAACTACTGTTCTCATCAAAACCATAGACTCCGATGTGATTATGATTCTAGTGGGAGTCTTTCATGATCCTCTGCAGCACCATCCAGGTATGCAGATATTGGTTGGTTTTGGTGCAGGAAAACACTTCCGCTATTACCATGTCAATTCAATCTGCCAGGAAGTTGAGGAAGACAAAACTCGTGCTCTGCCATTTTACCATGCCTTCTCCAGCTCTGATGCAACATCCCAGTTCAGTGGTAAAAACCAAAAAGTCAGCCTGGAAGGCATGGAAAGCTTACCCGACAACCAAAGATGGATTCACCATGACGTCTGTGTCTGTGTTTGTTCCACAGGACATGACATCTCCAGTATTCAATGTGATTGAATGTTTACTTGTACAATTTACGACAATATGACCCCACATGTCACTGTAAACGACCTTCAACAGGAGTTGTTCCTAAGGAGAGTGAAGATGATGGAAAACTTCCTCCAACTCAGAGCGACCTGTTCCAACATGTAAACCGATGCCTGTACCAAACAAGCATTTGGAGAGGGAGTCTGAAGCCCATCCTAGCTGTACCAAATCCTGAAGGCTTTGGGTAGTGGAACAAAGCAGACACTGGGTGGTGTCCTATGTGGATAACCTTACCAGATGCTGCTAATAGTTGTAAAGAACTTATCAAGTGTGGCTGCAAGGTGGCACCCACATGTTCAAAGAATTGCAAGTGCATAAATGCAGGACTGACAGGCACAGCACTGTGTCTCTTGCAGAAATTGTGAATCATAAGAAAAGGCTGATGTGTCATCCAAATGTGTCGTATCAGGTGAATATCACTATATTGTTGGTACATGTACCTCTTAATCATATGTGTATATATATATATATATATATATATATATATATATATATATATATATATATATATATATATATATATATATATATATATGACTAAAACTCATCTTGTATGCATGTATGTATGTATGTTCCCGAAATACAGCCAGAACAGCACATGATAGCGCAAACATTTTGGGGCCACCTTACTCACCATTCTCCTGCGGTGTGCAGTATCGTTTCATTCAAATCGGGCAACGAAAAAAAATTATTATAAAATCAATTACCGATTCAGTCAAGTACTCTTCGGGAGAATTTGATCAATGGAAACAACCTCAGCGGTATAGTTTGCTGGAGCTATCTTATTTTTTTCTTGAAATTATTTATTTAAAAATCTCAAACATTTAGTATAGACAAAGAACGATTTATTTTTAAGCATAAAATAAACCGCCATTTTGATCTAAAACTTCCGTGTTCATAAATAAAATTGTGTTTAGAAGATTATGCACAATAATTTATTCGACTTTCTTTTCTCCGTTTTTTTTTTCTTGACATTGACGTGCAATATCAAGTTTCGTTCAAATTGGGCAACGAAAAAAATGATTGAAAAATCAATTCCCCATTCAGTTAAGTATTGATAAATGAAAACAACCTCAGCAGTATAGTTCACTGGAGCTATCTTTTTTTTTTTGAAATGATTTTTTTATCAGCCACTGTCACAACGGGAACCCAACGGGTTCACGGGTCATCTAGTACGTGTGTGTGTGTGTGTGTGTGTGTGTGTGTGTGTGTGTGTGTGTGTGTGTGTGTGTGTGTGTGTTAGATATGTGTTCATTATCATTATATAAGTTAGAAATAAATGTATAATTGCGTTCACCTTTAATTATACGATACATGCTCAAATACCATCAAACAGTTTGTTTTGCCCCCTATGGCAGCAATTTTGGATTTATGTAAATTAGTAAGTTATCAAGTAAGAAGGACAGTGTTTCATAAATAATATAACTTTTTAAAACACTGAATAATGTTACATAATTGTCGAGATATTGAATAAATGGAATTTCAAGATTATTTAAATTCAGCGCCCACATGCTCATCACTGGACTTGGTATTCCAACCCTGGCGGTGTGGCAAAGGAGATTGATCATGTCCTCATTGACGGTCGTTGGAGGATGATCCAGAACTGCAGGGTCTACCGGAGTGCTCAGTTCCTCAATACTGACCACAGGCTTGTTGTAGCAACTCTAAAGCTGCACCTTAAATCCTGGAGAATGGTACCATCCCAGCCGAGGCTGGATGTTGGCAAGCTCAGGGATGAGAGAGTCGCTGAGGAGTTTGCGAACAGGCTGAGTGGACACTTGGGGGTCTGGGTGCTTTGGGGGGTCCTGAAGAGTTGTGGAGTGCCTTCAAGACCATCGTCCTTGATGTTGCCGGTGGATGTCTTGGAACTCACCGCAGGGCAAAGAAGAATTTTGTCTCTCAAGGGACACTGGATACCATTGACCAGAGTTGCAGGGCCAGGCTGAATGGCAGAGATGAGCTGTTCAGGGAGCTGAGGCATAAAACTGCACGTGCACTGAGGGTGGACGAGGAGGCCTATGTGCGAGGAATCTGTGAGGGGGTAGAGCATCACCTGTGGACAGGTGATTCTCGTCCTGCTTACAGGGGGATTCACGCATTGCGTTCATCCAAGCCCATCCCTCGGAGCACTGCAGTTAGAGCAGAGAGTGGTAGGCTCTTGACAGAGGAGTCTGACGTGAAGGCCCACTGGGCCGGTTACTTTGAGCGGTTGTACCAGGCTGATCCCCCAGCTGTCGAATTGGACGTCAGGGGTGTTACAATCCCTGTTGCTGACCCTCGAATCAACTGTGGTCCACCTTCGCTTGTGGAAACACGGGCTGCGGTGAACCAGTTGAAACGGGGCAAAGCTCCAGGGATCTGTGGCATCCATGCTGAACTTCTCCATGCTGGTGGAAATGCTGCACTCGTGTCGTTGCATGCAGTTTTGTGCTCTGCCTGGAAAACAGGCATCATCCCAACTGATTGGAAAAGGGGTCTTGTTGTTCCTCTCTGGAAAGGGAAGGGTGATCGCCAAGACTGCAACAACTACCAAGGGGTGACGCTGCTCTCAGTGCCGGGCAAGGTCTTTGCTCGGATAATTCTTGACAGGGTTCGCCACCATCTGCTTGAGCACCAGCGTCCAGAGCAGTCAGGCTTTACACCAAACAGGTCAACGATTGACCGTATCCTTGCTCTTCATGTCCTCACCGAACGCAGACGAGAGTTTCGGCAGGGGCTGCTTGCAGCCTATGTTGATCTCTGTAAAGCGTTCGATTCAGTGAATCGGGATGTCCTCTGGAGGATTCTTGGTCTTCGTGGAGTGCCACCAAAACTGATCGATCTGATGTCTGAACTCTACTCTGGTACTGAGAGTGCTGTGAAGTGTGGTGGTACCATCTCTGACTTATTTCCAGTTGTTACTGGAGTTTGTCAGGGGTGTGTACTGGCCCCCACACTTTTCAGCACTTGTATGGACTGGATTCTAGGGAGGATGTCGGAGAGATCAAGCTGCGGTGCATCGTTTGGGAATGTCAAGATCTCGGACCTTGATTTTGCAGATGATGCAGTCATCTTTGCGGAGACTTTAGATATCCTTTTGGGGGCCCTCGAGGTGCTGAATGAGGAGTTTGAGCCCTGGGATTACGGGTTTCTTTGGTCAAAACTAAGATCCAGGCTTTCGGTGACATCTTGGATGCTGCTGTCCTGTCTGTGTCTGTTTGTGGTGAGGATGTTGAGGTCGTGGAGAGATTCACTTACCTTGGCAGTGATATTCATGTCTCTGCTGGCTGTGAGTCAGAGGTCAATAGACGTCTGGGTCGGGCCTGGGGAGTCATGGATTCACTGGATCATGAGGTGTGGCGCTGCCGGTACCTGTGCGGGAGGACGAAAGTCCGAGTCTTCAGGTCCTTGGTACTTCCAGTCTTGCTCTATGGATGCGAGACTTGGACTCTGACCAAGGATCTGAGATGGAGACTTAATTCCTTTGGTACCAGGTCTCTTCGGAGAATCCTTGGCTATCGCTGGTCGGATTTTGTGTCCAACGAGCGGTTGTTGAGAGAGACTCGGATGAGATTTGTGACCTGCATAGTCCGTGAGCGTCAGTTGCGGCTGTATGGACATGTGGCTCGTTTTCCTGACGCTGATCCTGCTCACCAGATTCTCTCAGCGAGGGAGTCTCATGAGTGGAGGAGGCCAGGGGGCCGACCACGTTACTCGTGGTTGCAGCACGTTGACCATCATCTCAAGGAGATGGGGATGGGCCTGGCATCTTCCTGGGGGATGGCCAGATGGAGGCCCCTGGAGTACCGGTAGAAAGTGGACGCAGCGACGCGCTGTTCTGGCACATGCTCCCATACCTGACCTGACGATTATTTAACCTTTCACCTTGACCTGATCTTGACCTTTAAAATCTGGCAGCCCCCTCTCAAAATTTTTATATGGTCTTAAAGGATAACTGTGCCAAATGTGCTGCTTTGGGCCAATGTGGTCATGATCATTCCCGTCTGCTACTCCACTAGTTCTCGGTTCTATAAGGTTGCACAATCTGCACTTGATGTGTGTAAAAATGCATTCTTTTGTGTAAAACTTGTTTTTTACATTATAATTTTCACTTCGGTTTGGATTAATTTGAAACAACTTTTACTTAATATTTTTTCCTCTCTGAGGAGTGTTTCCGTGTTTCAGTGGGGGGCGAGAATGCAGCCAGACAGCTTAGCCCATTATATTGTTGCAGACTTTGAGTTTGAGGTTCTCCACGAGGGGAAGTGCTCGGGTCCCTCCTGAATGTCCGGTCCCGAGGCCACCAGCCGCGGATAACTCCGCTGTTCGTTGTGAACTTTCTTGAAGACTGGTTTAAAATTGTGAGCTGTTAGTGATTGACAAACAAACAAACACAGACTGACAGAATAATGCACAAGACCAACCAATATACGAGGGGCAGTCAATAAGTAACCTTAAAATGGTGATATAAATTTGAGAATGTAATGTGTGTAGTTGTAGACGACATATGTTATATCTATTGGTAAGAGTTATGTTTTTCCTGTTTTAGACCGGGAAACATTAAGAGTATGACGTCAGTCAAGCAGTTCCAAGATGGCGGCTCCCTTGGAAGCATGCACTTGGGAGGATTAACGTTCTGTCATCCGTTTGTTGGTAAGTGAGAGTGTGAGTCCCAGTGAATTCCATCGCAGAATGAAAATGCAATATGGTGACGCATATTTATCACTGCAGCAGGTGTATGACTGGGACAGAAATTTTAAAAGTGGTGTGTCCAGTGTGGCAGATGCTGCTCGCTCAGGCCGGCCTCACACAGCCAATACACCAGAAATGGTTGCAGGAGTTGAGCGCATGCTGAGGAAAGCCGTCACATTACGCTGGATGAAGTGGTCTCCCAATTGAACAATAGCCATAGTGCAGCACACCATATCAGCACAGACATAGTACCCATGTCTGTGTTTAGCTGTAAGTAAGTCAACCCCCGATAAGCATCTGCTCTCTGTCTCTTTCCTGGCATTTTGATTGATTTTGCTTTGAAATTCATTCTTTATTTACCTCAGCAAATAAAAGGTTCTTTTTATTTATTTATTTTATTATTAATAAATTATTTGTTGATTTCCAACCTGTCTGTGTTTGTCCTTTCCTTCTGTTGGTCTGGCATTATCCGAATCGACATAGACTGGGAGGTAATTACCACGGATTTGACCAAAAAATCGTCGGCACGCACCAGCGGTTAAAACGCTCGGCCGTCCGAATTAAAATCTAATCGAGATAATATTGGTGCTTTGCCGAGGGCGCGCTCCCCGCTCAGGTAACCACGTGACCTCTAGTTAAACGGAATAATTAGACGGCAGCCACTGCAACTCGTCGTTGACTTTGTGGCGTTCCTGGTTTTAAAACAATCCACCGCACCACAACGTTGCGGTTGCGACGGAATGACTGTCTTCAGGTAACCCCCTCCTTCAGGGAACATGTCCCTGAGAGGGCCATGCCACACACAGTGAGTTGCAAGCACCGTGGAGTTGTTCTGGGAGAGGGGAGAAGGACCCGTGTCTTCAAATGACCCCCTCCTGAGATGTAGTGGTAGTACTACATGTCTCACAGGAGGGACTTGTCCCCATGAGCCTGGTGGTTGTGGTTGATAGTATTATTTTGTCTTATGCTTGTGGATGATAGTACTCAAGGGAGAAACCGCAGGTGATCCAGGGTTCGGAGTGTACAAGTTATGTTTTGACAAGTTGTCCGTCGCTTTGCAATGACCATGTATTTTGTGGTCTTTGGGCTGCAACACATTGTGGTGATCCTCCCCCCCCCCACCCCAACCTCCTCTCCCCTAACTGTGGATCCTCTAAAAGTGAGTTTGTGGCACATCATCATGTTAAAATCCACAATGTGATCTCTATTTGTTTTGTTTTTTACTGTTTGCACAGTTGTCTCTGTGGTTATCGAACCACGCTTTTATTGCTTCCTCTAAATATGTCTGGTGTGTATGTTTGTTATTTCAATAAACACTCCTCTCATCCCCTCTCCCCTCCCAGTTGTCATGGTTACCAACATTTTGCTTATGAACCTCTCTCCTGAATCTTGAGGCTTGAGATATAAATACTGAGTTTTAAGGGTAGTCGATTCTTGGCCTGGCAGGATGGCCGAGAGGTACACACACTCGCCTTTAAGCTATCTAGCCTGGGTTTGAATCCCAACCCAGCATTGGTAAGGTGATTAGTCAATGTGTGTCCTCCCTCCGAAGGACATGAAACTTGGTGTCCCGTCTACTGACATTAGTTGGTGGATCCCCACGTCCTTCACAAGCTATCTCCGGTACCCTGAAAAAGTTACAAATTCCAGCCCTAACTACTTAGCGAGCGTAAGGTCTAGCCTGCCAGTTCGTGAAAGACTTGGGCCATAAACTTCTCTGAGCCAAGCACACAAGAACGTGGAATAATTGTGGCCATCAGGTGAGAAGAAGAAGAAGAAACTTGGTGGTGGATTCAGGCAGGTTAAGGTGCATAAACTTCTTTTTTAAGCACAACTGTTTGGAGTTTGCAGTCATCGGTTAAACCACATTAACACAACCACAACAATTCCACAGCCTTGGATCCTGGACGTACAAGCTCAAACAAAACCACACGCGATGAGACATTTGTACACCACGAGCGGGTGCCATGGTTGTTGTAACTTATCTGTGCGGTGATACCTGTGAAATATCATTACTGGTGATTCAGAGGGTGTGGGGTTGACAAAGTGACAATTAAACGAACCTGTTTGGGGGCTGCCTCGAAACCGCAGCGCATTTGTTGGGCCCGTGAGGCTTGTTCTTCCAGGATTCGTGGTGCGTGCTCGGGATTACTTTGTGATGGAATAACATGTGAAAGCCTGCGATGTATTCATAAAAAAAAACAAAAAACAAAACCGATCTCGTAAAACAATCAGCACAGCCAACAACAATGGATAATTGGGGGACAACCATAATGGAGCAAACGAAACGCTTTGCCATCACAGTTGATCGGAAAGATGTTTGGGAACAAGGAGCAAGGCTGCAGGTGGCAGGTGGATGGTTCAACCACACCATCACATTCCATCGGGAACAGGGAGCAAGGCAGCAGGTGGCAGGTGGATGGTTCAACCACACCATCACATTCCATCGGGAACAGGGAGCAAGGCGGCAGGTGGATGGTTCAACCACACCATCACATTCCATCGGGAACAGGGAGCAAGGCGGCAGGTGGATGGTTCAACCACACCATTACAGCGATCGGGAACAGGGAGCAAGGCAGCAGGTGGTTGGTTCAACCACACCATCACATTCCATCTGGAACAGGTAGCAAGGCAGCAGGTGGATGGTTCAACCACACCATCACATTCCATCAGGAACAGGGAGCAAGGCTGCAGGTGGATGGTTCAACCACACCATCACATTCCATCGGGAACAGGGAGCAAGGCAGCAGGTGGATGGTTCAACCACACCATTTTAATACAGTCGATCAGGAACAGGGAGTAAGTCTGCAGGTAGATGGTTCAACCACACCATTACAGTTGATCAGGAACATGGAGTAAGCCTGCAGGTGGATGGTTCAACCACACCATCACAGTCGATCAGGAACAGGGAGTAAGCCTGCAGGTGGATGGTTCAACCACACCATTACAGTCGATCGGGAACAGGGAGTAAGCCTGCGGGTGGATAGTTCAACCACACCATCACAGTCGATCAGGAACTGGGAGCAAGGCTGCAGGTGGCAGGTGGATGGTTCAACCACACCATCACAGTCGATCAGGATCTGGGAGCAAGGCTACAGGTGGCAGGTGGATGGTTCAACCACACCATTACAGTCGATCAGGATCTGGGAGCAAGGCTACAGGTGGCAGGTGGATGGTTCAACCACACCATTACAGTCGATCAGGAACTGGGAGCAAGGCTGCAGGTGGCAGGTGGATGGTTCAACCAGGTCATCGATTTTTTCTTTAACTAGCGGTCCAAAAGAACACGATACAGATGCGTTCCGTTGATTGTGCTGCCAGTGTGTTTTGTTTAAGATTTATTCCCACTGCAAGCCACAGGGACATCAGTGAAACAGGTGGAGGCTTCAAGTGCATGAGGGATCGAAAACGCAATTACAATGAGACCTTCATTTCAAGGAAGAAAACATGTAACCGTTTACATTACCATGTCGGCCTCTCGATTCCCCATGAAGCCGGCTGTCGCCTTCTGTCCTTGTCTAATGGCGAAGCTTGCACACGCACGAGTAAGACACGTGTCAGGTCTGGGATAAAGACGTTGGGAGATGTTAATGCACCTTTATTCAAATTCACAAGGACATCATGATGCATCAATCTCGCTTTACACGAATTACAAAGATTTTGAGAGACGTGGCACATCCATTTTAATAACAAAGCCATTAAAAAAGCAATGGACAAAATCAAAAAGTAAATTGTATGTTTAACCTGCGGTGACAAATACCGGAGGGTATACCCTCAAAATGACGTCATGGTGCATGTTATTATTTATCATGTGGGAACCATATGCTTCAGGTCTATAACCCATATATGCCTCCTGAATAGTTTCCAATCTCTCCAGTAGTAGATCTATCCGATTGGAAAACTTACATGGTAATTTGTTGTTGCAGTTTAAATGTCCAATATGTGTTTGTTTCATTCCAGGTCTTCATGATGGTCTCCGCTCAGTCCCAACCCAGCTGCGAAGCGGACGATGATGATCGGGCTCCTGCAATGCACCCATTAGGCCATGTTTATAGCTATGAGTAAACGGGAAGGTTTTGCTTTCCTTCTTTACACTGCGCAGCATTCACCAGGGTATGGGAAGCGGGGTTGATCACCGAGTGCACTCCGTTTCTTCTTCGTGAATGCTCATCGTACAGCACGCATGGCTGGTCTTGTAACGACTAACTTTGACCCCTTGGAGAGGGGTCAAAGTTTGCTTTCTTCTATATACATATATCTATGCTTGATTTTGATGTCGCATACTCTCGTCACACACATATGGATGTACACATATATATATATATATATATATATATATATATATATATATATATATATATATATATATATATATATATATATCAAGCCACAGGTCCAGGCACGAGTCGTAGATCGAAGACCCCATAGGAATATCCGCCCATTCGCTGAATTAAGGAACTAAAGAACCCATGCTGGAAGCTCCAGACGATGTGCGTCCCTCCTCCCCACGTCTCCCCAACCACTCCCTGCATATTCTGTCTCTCCCACTCGCCCTCCCTTGATTCTCGCCTCGCTCTCCTGGTTCTTTTCCCCCATCAGTCTCTCTCTTGTCTCTTCACACTCCAGCCTCTTCCCTCTTGCTCCCAATCTCCTCTCCACTCCACATCTGCAGAATCTTTCGCACAAGTGACCTGGTGAGCCCAAACAAACATCCTAATATGCGATATGTTCATGTTCAAATGTCTGTGTAATAATTGCTCATTCGCTTCTTATCTTAGTTTACTGTTATCCTTCCATTGATTATGAAAATATAGTAATGGGATTACATTAAATATTTCATTTCGATACTTGCATGCACTCCGTACATTAATGATGTGTGTGTGTGTGTGTGTGTGTGTGTGTGTGTGTGTGTGTGTGTGTGTGTGTGTGTGTGTATATATATATATATATATATATATATATATATATATATATATATATATATATATATATATATATTAGTGCGACGGTGTTTCAC
Source organism: Eptatretus burgeri (assembly GCA_024346535.1). NCBI lineage: Eukaryota > Metazoa > Chordata > Myxini > Myxiniformes > Myxinidae > Eptatretus > Eptatretus burgeri. Next base: position 14,631 of record BROF01007063.1, on the reverse strand, counting down.
AAGCCATTGTGTGTTGCTCGGGTGGTCTTGTCCTGTCATGACCCTCTGCCCGTGCCTTGAATCTGTGCCGGTTATATACAGAGCGATCAGTACCTCGGGGTTGCATTTAATTATTAAATCAGGTTATATAATCATTTTCACCTATTGCTTCATTCATCTTCACTCTCCCCCACGCAGCATGATACTTCACTCCGTGCATGCACTCACGGCGCTGCCTCCTCTCATCACGGAAAGTTTATGGACCGTGAATTGACCATTGCTGTTAGGACCAGAGATAGGAACCATTGCACCTCTCCCTTCTTTCCCTTCCACATTAGTCATGGAACTACCCTCACAAGCGTTAACACACACGTACGGTCACACCAAGCTTGTCACGAGACACGTGGAGCGATGCTTGGTGTGTATTAAACAAAGTTCCCGGTACTGTGGTCATGCCACAAGGTGCATCTGACCGGTGTGTTTGGGGTGGTGCACCTCACGACACCTCACAAGGTGTTGCTGCCCTCGCCATGTCTTCGAAGCATCCTGACGTGCTTGTAATAACAATGGTCTCGGATCGGCTGCCTCCATGGCGGCGTGCGCGTTGGGGCTGACGATGCATGATGGTGAGGTCTGTGGATGCTTGTTGGGTCTTTTCCACCCCGTTAGAGGTTGGGTCTTTACCCCAGAGAGTGAGTCCCAGGATAAATGATAAAAAATAAATTTTCACAACAACACAATGCAATGACTTATCCTATCCACTCAAAACCAATAATGAGATTAAAATACAATCAGTCTCTCAATATTCCACAGATCACAAAGAATGATCTAATATGTTGTTATAAATCATCAAATATCAAGTAGCTTACCACTACAATGTTGTTCTTGTTAATTATCACAGTGCATAAAGAGCTGAAGATGAATAGGAAGCACACGGAACACCAAGAACGGAACAAGTCATTGGGACATTTGGAATGGAAAAGTCATTGGGACATTTGGAATGACGAGGCCATTGGGATATTTGGAATGGAAAAGCCATTGGGACATTTGGATTGGAAAAGTTATTGGGACATTTGGAATTGAAAAGTTATTGGGACATTTGGAATGGAAAAGTTATTGGGACATTTGGATTATTTGAGAGGCTATGAGAATGTCATATATCATACCAACAAATCCGTTACAACTACTGTGTAATACACAAAACCTTGTTTACAAAAAATAATATTAATCAGATTGTGAAAAAAGCTTTATTACCTCCACCACTGAAGATGGACAGAGGTTATGTTTTCACTCCTGTATTTAAGCCCACCTGGAACATAGTTCTGGAGAGCTTATGGGAAGGCACGTCATCCGTCAATCCACAAATAAATACAATTTCTCTGAAACCACACGTACGATTTCAATGAAACTTGACTACAACGTTCATCACCCGTGATGTGCCAAAGTTTATTCATGCAATAAAAAAATCTAGGTCTGAGGGGTCTAGGAAGGAGTTTTCCAGGGAGGTTGCCCCCCGAAAGAAGTATTTCCTTTCTTCTCAAAAACGACACACTCAATTCAGATGAAACTTGACTACAACCTTCATCACCGGTGACGTACCAAAGTTTGTTCACCTATTTAAAGAATCAAGGTCAAAGGGGATTTACGAGGGAGGGGGGAGGGTTGGAGGGGTGTTGCTCCCCAAAATAGGTATTTGTCATAACAATGGTTCATTGGTACATTTTGCTGATTCCATCCCACGTTGACTTCCTCCTCAGTATCATTGTTCTACCATGTGAGCACCCAGGAGTATTGCCCTGATTTTTCTGGTTGTCTGTCTGCGAGCACGACATCTCAAAAAGTTATGGACAATTCTGAAAAAAACTTGGTGGCCATTTTGGATGAATTTTTTCGAACTTGGTGAAGATCCAGATATGGATCCGGATATGTGAATTTTTGAAGTGATTCTTTATCATTGCACGATCTGGCCAAAAACAATATACGGCACGATATCTCAAAACGTTATGGACAAGTTATGACAAAACTCGGTGAACGAGTTGGTGAGGTGACAAGAACAAGCCGATTCAATTTTGGTTGAGGTCTGGATGCAGATCCGGTCGATCAGTAGGAAACCAAATATAAACTGTTCAACCTGGTGGAGGTATGCACTCTACGGAGTGCCATTCTTGTTTAAACAAGGAGAAAAGGACATAGAATGTCATCGCCCCCATGGTTTTAGTAATTTTGCTGTTTGGAGTTGAAAGGCTGGCCCACATTTGCAAGATTTAGGTGTATGCACAACTGTTAGTTAGTTAGTTAGTGTTAGTGGTCATGTGATATAGAAGAACATTAGTGCCATTTGTGCCATTTGACATTTGCATTTATAAGCCATCATTCATTATATGTGTGCCAAGTTTGAACAAGAAAGGCAAATAAAATGCATGTCCAAGAAATGTTTGAGGACGTGTTCAACAGCGGGTATTTTTTTTTTAACAACTAAAATGGCTACCAGTCTACCAGTTGACAATGTTTGATCGGATCACAAAATAAATGGAGGGACAAGTGTATGTCATCATGTGCTGTGTTTGTGCCAAATTTGAACAAAATCGGACCATGCATGTTCAGGAAATGGTTGTGGACACATTTAAGTTACAAAATAGGCGCCAGTTGGCCATATTGGATCTGCTCTCGACAAAACAATCACGCGCATTTGTAAGCATCATTCATTGTCTTTGTGACAAGTTTGAACAACATCGGCAAATGCATGTCTGAGAAATGGTTGAGGATGTGTTTGTTCAATATTGAGTTTCTTTTACAACTAAAATGGCTGCCAGTCCACCATCTTTGATCACATTCTTCCCATCATGTGCTGCCTTTTTGGCTACTGGTTGCATCATTGGTTAGGGGCATGGCTATGCCGCTGATGCAGTGCTCCTATTACCAGTATACTGGTACTCATTTTGCCGACCTCAGAAGGATGACAGGCTGAGTCAACCCTCCTGGTGTTAATTCAGTGGAAATTGGGCTCAAACTTGGGACCCTGGGATCCCAAGCCACCACCCTAACCGCTAACCCAACACCAGGCTTGATCACATTGTGAAACAAAATGATGTGCATATGCATACCATCATGTGTTGTCGTTGTGCCAAGTACATATCAAATCGGTGAACACACGTCCGAGATATGGTTGCGGACGCACGCATGGACATGAAAATCGAGGCCAAATCCATAAGCCCCCATTTCAGACTAAGTCCAAAGGGGGCAAATAATGCTATCCCTCAAATGGACAGCACACTGGTACGGTATCGTCACGTGGTATGAGTGTGATTGTTCCTTTCTTTGTCCACAACGAGGAAGTTGATATTAAAGGAATAATGGAGTCAACTCAAGGTGATGGGATGTTCATGGAGATGATGCTAGTGGAGATTTGATGTTAAGGGTAATGTAATGCTCGTGGTGATGAGATGCAAGTGATGATGTGATGTTAGTGGTGATGTGATGTTAATGAGGATGTGATGTTTATGGGGATGTTCTATTAGTGATTATGTGATGTTAGTGATAATGTGATGTTAATGATGATGTGATGTTAATGGTGATGTGATGTTAGTGGTGATTTGAGGTTAATGATGTGATGTTAATAGGGATGTGATGTTAGTGGTGATGTGATGTTAGTGATGATATGATGTTAATGATGATGTGATGTTTATGGTGATGTGATGTTAATGATGATGTGATGTGAGTGGTGATGTGATATTTGTGGTGATGTGATGTTAATGGGGATGTGATGTTTATGGGGATGTTCTATTAGTGATGATGGGATGTTAATGATGATATGATGTTAGTGGTGATGTGATGTTAATGATGATTTGATGTTTATGGTGATGTGATGTTAGTGGTGATTTGAGGTTAATGATGTGATGTTAATAGGGATGTGATGTTAGTGGTGATGTGATGTTTATGGTGATGTGATGTTAATGGTGATGTGATGTGAGTGGTGATGTGATGTTAATGGGGATGTGATGTTTATGGGGATGTTATATTAGTGATGATGTGATGTTAGTGATGATGTGATGTTAATGATATGATGTTAGTGATGATATGATGTTAATGATGATTTGATGTTTATGGTGATGTAATGTTCATGATGATGTGATGTTCATGATGATGTGATATTTGTGGTGATGTGATGTTAATGGGGATGTGATGTTAATGATGATATGATGTTAGTGGTGATGTGATGTTCGTAGTGATGTGATGTTAATGGGGATGTGTTGTTAATGATGATGTGATGTTATGTGAGTGGTGATGTGATGTTAGTGGTGATGTGATGTTAATGGGAATGTGATGTTAGTGGTGATGTGATGTTAATGATGATATGTTAGTGATGATGTGATGTTAATGATGCTATGATGTGAGTGGTGATATGATGTTAATGATGATGTGATGTTAATGGGATGTGATGTTAATGATGATGTGATGTTAATGGTAATATGACGTTAGTGGTGATGTGATATGAGTGGTGACGCGATGTTAATGATGTGATGTTAATGGGGATGTGAGGTTAATGATGTGATGTTAATGGGGATGTTCTATTCGTGAAGATGTGATGTTAGTGATGATGTGATGTTAATGATGATGTGATGTGAGGTTAAGGATGTGATGTTAATGGGGATGTTCTATTCGTGATGATGTGATGTTAATGGTGATGCGATGTTATTGGGAATGGGAGGTTAGTGGTGATGTGATGTCAGTGGTAATGTGACGTTCGTGGTGATGTGATGTTAGTGGTAATGTGACGTTCATGGTGATGTGATGTTAGTGGTGATGCGATGTGAGTGGTGATGTGATGTTGGTTGTGATGTGATGTGAGTGCTGATGCGATGTTAGTGGTGATGCGATGTTAGTGGTGATGTGATGTTGGTTGTGATGTGATGTCAGTGGTGATGTGATCTTTGTTGATACGGCACATAGATGGGGATGTGCTATTTGTGGAGATGGGAAGTAAGTGGTGATGTGATGTTATTGCTGAGATGTGATGTTCGTCGTGATGTGATGCTCGGTGTGATGTTTCAAAATCTTATAACGCACTTAAATGTTTCATCATCCCTTAATTCACTTTGCTCAAACACGTTTTGGGATGGTTATTCTGATTATGTGGATTCCAAGTATTAATGTGGTTGTGCCAGTCCTTTGATGTGGAATTTGTGTAATGGAGTTTCGTTCTTTCACAGCAGGACAGTTTTTAGAAATCAAGTATATAAATTCAAAAAAACATTGACAATTTTGCTCCGAGTTATGGACTGTATATGCTGACATAAAAAAATTGATGTAACAGTACACATTTCTCACACTATTGTGAGTAACTTGTTTGCAGAACATATTGACATATGTTGTGTACCCATCGTGTGCTGCCTTTTTGGCTGTGAGTTGCATCATTGGTTAGGGAGGGCACAGCTATTCCGCTGATGCAGTGCCTCGATTACCAGTATACTTATGCTTATTTCACTGACCTCAGAAGGATGACAGACTGAGTCATCCCCCTGGTGTTAATTCAGTGGCCAACGGGGCTCAAACTCAGGACGCGAGGATCCCAAGCCACCACCCTAACCGCTAAGCCAACAACAGGCTATATGTTAAGTTTAAAGCCTGTTACCAATAGCTGGTTAGTTGCACATTGTGCAAATATATAAACTGCATAAAATTATGAAACGATAGAAAAAATATACATAAATATGATGTGCAGTTTAACCATTTCTCTTCTGTACCAACAAGAAAAATTGCTCTTGATAGGCTAGTGGAGGCTCGGTTCACACTGGGTTGCTGACTTGAATGTTGAGTCGTTCTGATAAAATTAGAGTTTGGTGCACAAAAAAATGAATTCATTGGATATAATTCCCAACCGCCAATCATCACTTGATATATCTGCACATCTATTTCCATATGTGTGTGTGTGTGTGTGTGT
>BROF01007062.1:0-15599 GCA_024346535.1 Eptatretus burgeri | reverse complement strand
GAGAAAATCAAATGGAATAAATTGAAATGAAAGCGAGAGAAGAACCTTCAGAGTGTAGGCTTTATTCCATTTGATTGAAGCCGCTTCTACGGGCACATCAGGGAATACAGGTGCAGCAAGGAGTACATGAGCAGTAATGTATACACGTGCAACTAATCACCGCAAAATAAATCAGTATAAGCACGGAGTCCGACATACTCTCAATTCTCACCATTCAACGAGCACCAAGTGAACCGCCGCCGTAAATGACAATGCCCCTGGGACAATCCCCCCGACCGCGCGGAATCTTGGCTTTATCTATTCCGTGCTCGAGCCGTGCGACATGTGATCACACGTCACGTCCTTCAATTCACCACAACACTCACTTCCGGTTCATCATGCATTCATTAATATACATATACTCCTAATACCGCCCGTGTCCGCATACTTTTGTACATGTAGTGTATACGTGGATATTAAGTTTATTCTTCGACTTTTAAACAGATAAATATATTTGTCGTGAATGAATTACTTCCATGGGGGGAAAAAAATATAACTAGACGGAAGTAGTTTTTTTTTTTTTAATGCGGATATGACGTCAGCGTTTCCAGTCATGCCGGTCAGCTTGTTTTTGTCGTGCTTGTCCGCACCGCTTTCCCAAGGCCGAGTCTGCTGCATCCTGTCGGTGTGTGCGGCTGCTCGGGTTTCAGCCGAACCAAGCGGGCTCTCCAACCGTCCCTAGCGGGTGGACAGAGGCACCGGATTGACCGCTGGGATCACGGTTTCCTCCGTCGGATGTAACATGGCGGATGATCCGAGCGCGGCGGACAGGAATGTCGAGATCTGGAAGATCAAGAAGCTCATGAAGAGCCTTGAGGCAGCTCGAGGGTGAGTTCTCGTCACCGTGAGGACGTTAAGTAACCATGACGACGCTCAGACCCAGTCAGGGTACGAGAAGACCGCTCGTGACGCCGCTCGTTCCTCGGGCCTGTACTCGGATAGTTTGTCCAACCGGCGTGTTCACGTCGCTGCGGCGTCTCTCGGGCCTTTTGTTCGTCGTCCGTTTGCACGAACCTCTCTATTTTCTCATGATGGAGCGACGGCGCCGTCCGCTGACTTTCTCTGCGCCGAATCACGAGATTTAAAGGACCACGTGTTCCCCTCCCCTGCAGCTACTCGAACCCATCTCCCTTTCCTGTTGGATTTTTATGAAAACCCGACACGTGTTCCCTGTGCAGCTTCGATCAATGGCGAACTGCGTGCCCACCAGGTCTATTTAAGGACTCTCAACGTCCGATGGCCACACCCGACCGTGCTGGTTTATAATAAGAAGCAAGAAATGGCGTATCACCAGTGGGCCAATTCGGCGTTGTGTCCATGAAATAATATGATCCACTCAGTGACCTGGGTCTCATAAATGACCAGTGTCTGTGAGAATAAGTTGCTAAGACCTAAGTCACATTTGCTCTACGGCGAGGATACGGCGGCCGTACGCCCTCTAAATTTACAGAAACGTGCGGCGGCCGCAGAGTTTCTGCGGTGGCCTCAGGGTGGCCCTACGCTGTATGGCTATATTTTACAGGCCGTAGGGGTCGCCGTGGAATTATAACGCGGAGTCATAACTTTTTTTTCATTTCTACGTTGGCCGTAGCAATTCGACATGCCGTAGTTATGACGTAGTTGTGTTCCACATCGACCGTACGTAGGGCGTATGGTGGGCTTGCGTTATTCGTGCGGCTGCCGTAGTCTCTTATCAATGAAAAATGAATTTTGCCCTAAAAACCGAATACATTTTAAAAAAACGAACACAACGAAGCGTTCATGTTTGTTCACGTGTCTCCCCCACCTGTTCGAGCCGCATCTTCGCACTTTGTTCATTCAGTTCGCTGGTGGAAGTCCTCGTGAAAGCATCTCTCATGTGTCGATCGCTACTTTACCTCGTGTTTTCACCTTGATTTGTGCTGTTTTTTTTTTTTATTCATCTTGTGTTTTAATTAATAACAAAAAAGCAATCCGATCACGTGGTGTGACGGACTATCGGGCAAGGATTTAATTTCACAGAAAAACTGGTTGTAATTTGGATTATCCATGATTACCTCAGCCCGATGCATTTGATGAAAGTGATTGTGGTTCTGGGAGCATCATGTTTGATGAGCTGCCCTGGGGGCAGCGCTCGCAGAGTGCGCGAGCGATTGGAATCCAGGCCGGAGCTCGATCCTGTGTGGACCTTTGGATGTGGTGATTGTACCAGTTTACATACAATACACCGCCACCGAAGGTCATTTACTCATCTTATTTTACCTTAAACATGGGGAATTTCAGTTGAAAGTGGGTTTTCTTGGGGTCCAGGAACAGATTAATTAAGTCCATTATTTCTTATTGGGAAAATAGTTTGGGAATCGAACTTTTTGCAATCCGAACAGCCTCCTGGAACGCATTCAATTCGGATTCTGGGGGCACCACGTACTGGTATATTCCGAACTGTTATATTTTTATTTCAGTCAAAGAAGTTATATGAGCCCCTAAGAACCATACCGGGCCATCCCATCTTGGTGTACTTTTGAGAAAAAGGGACTCAAAGTTCTCAGTCTCCTGTCACAATGAGCTTATGACAATAAAAAATACCGAAGGATAAATAACGATAAGTAATGCAGAATTTTATCTATACATGATTTAAGCAGGTAGCACATGTCCCACATGGAATCATGGGGAAAATGTGGGATGGCCCATTCAGGCTCTGGCAAGTCAGATGCATATTAACAGAGCCAGAGAGGTTTTTTGCTTATATCCTTATCATAATATATTCTGATGGGTTGGCCCATTTTGGCCCTGAAAGGTATCAGTTTTGTGTACCTGAAGACGTTCATAACTCAATTTCACAAAAAAGGTGGGATGGCCCAGTATGGTTCTTAGGGGCTCATATATACCCACTCGTTACCGTCCGTCTGGCTGCATGTTCGCCTTAGTTAGCTGCCCCCCTGCGGTTGCCTTGCGGGCACCTTGAGGCTACCTTGCATTTGCCTTGAAAATTCTATGGCCGCTGCAGGGACGCCATAAGGTCACCGTGCGACATCAAATCAAAGACCGTACGGCACCCCCACGTTTTCGGTCTCCACAATTTCTAAATACGCCGTGCAGCTCCCCGAAAAATAAAAACATATGTGACTGCTACATTGTGTGACGGTGGAAATACTGTGGCCGCCGTATAATTGCTCGTGGCCGTAGATTTTGGAGACCCCACGGCCGCCGTGGCAAATGTGACTTAGGCCTAACTAAAAGGGGTTTGATGCTAGTTCTCCCATGGTTGAAAGGAGTGAAGACCCACTGAAGATGGTGCTGCGAACAACACATGTGGTACGAAGCTTGGCGTGGTGAAAAAGAGCAAATGCATCACATCACTCACTCCGAGTGAACTTTCGTTTAACACCAGTGAAACTCAAGTCCATGAGTCATTTCCACAACGGTAAAAAGTGAGCCGCCAGGCAGGGAAGTGTCATCACACTCTCATTAAAGCCTTCTTCTCCGCTCATCCCTCGAGGGTGTGCGGGGTGGGGGGGAGGGGTACTGGAGCACCTTTGTCATAGTCTGGGGCAAAATGATTGGGAAGAAACTGGATACAAAAACCACACCTACAGTTCTGCCATTGGTTGGACAAGTAAACGGAGCAAAGTTCATTATGTAAAAGTACGATCAAGTGGGCACCGATGAAAAGTACACCACAAGTAGCCACTCCAAGATTGCTTGTGACCATAACTTTTCAACATAAGAAGAAAGCGATCGATCAGAAAGGTGTAAAAGACCCCCCAAAAACTCAACAGTCCCAAAGTTCCAAAACAAACTGCACAAAAAGGACGAGCTGGCGATGGACTTAACAGCCAGACCGCATCTTCCTCGCCGCTGGCACTTGATAAACGGCTGCCCTGTCCGTGCTGGTGCTGGTTGCAAGTGAGGAGATGTAGGTGATGTATGTGATGGAAATTGAGGAACTGGTTGCGAGTGGTTACAAGTTAGGGGTTGTTGGTGATGCATGTGCAGTAGTCAGGTCCTGTTCACCCTCAGCAGGCTTTACCCTGTTAATGCTGACACTTTCTTTTTTCCATTGTAGTTAATAATGAAAACTTGTCAGCATGGTGCATAACTTCAAATGGTCCATCATACAGGGGTTGAAGTGGCTTCCTCACCGCGTCATGTCGCACACATGCATGAATGCAATACTGAATGTCTGAATTGGTCTGCGCTTGCCCATGCTGTATTCTGGTAGGTGTAGTCTTCAGGGTTCCCATGTGCATCCGTAGTCTACGTACAAAGTTGATCGGATCCAAGTCGTGATTAAACTGCGCCGGTGCCACCACCTGTCCGAGCCCACTTGAGAGTTATGCCAAATACGAATTCAGCAGCACAGCACCGCGAGGTCAGACTTACCAAATTTTGTTCATGGCATAAAAAACAGGGTTTAAGGGTGTTTGAGTGATTTGCTTCTGATGCAGGTGAGCTTCAGGATGTGTGGTCCTATGTTTACGCGTGTGATTTTATATTATACCATACAGCGACACCGGTTGCAATCATTTTGGATTCAGATTCGACTTTTATTGTAAATTTTGAACGTATAAATACAACATGGAATCGCAGTTTGTTTATAAACTGCGTGAAGATACGACCTCTGATAGGATGACCTTGAGGTACCCACACTCCCCTCTAAGCTGTCTTGCCTAAGTTTGAATCCCTCCCCAGCTATAAAATGTCATCCTGGTATTTCACAGGCTGGGTGAATCATCAATTTGTGTGCCGTCCCCATGATGGACGTTAAACTCAGTGTCCTGTCTTCCGACATGAGTTATGGACCCATGGTGTCCTTCACAAAGAGTGGGTGAGCTATCACCAGCAACGTGGCCCAATCACACATTCTTAATGCACTGTTAATAAACCAACTGTGATTATATGTTGTTTGGAATAGAGAAGGTTTTTTCAATGTTTAAAGCAGTTTCAGAAAAATATATTTTTTAATATCCTACTTAAATCAAATGTGGCACCCACACCGTGTGACCGATGCAATTTTTGTGAACACCCTTTAATCACCACGCCTAGACCATGACACATGTAAAGTTTCACATTTAACACTAAAATGAATGAATGATAAGCGAAAGAGAGGCTTTGAGAAAATATGGAAGGGTCTTGTAGAGTTTACCATCACAAACACAGGATGAAAAACAGCTCTTTAAATGAGCCTCACACCAGATGGCCTGGATGAGGGGGTAAAGAGAATGTGACCCTTTGATCAGGCCATCTGTGGGCTAACAGAGTGTAGATTAGGGTTTCAAGGTTTTAGAACGGAGGAATGTGCACACTAATGGACAAAAGCTCCCTTCTCGGTTTCTCTGCATATATCTATTAATTATAATTATTTCTGGCAAAAAAGTTTTCTCTCTCTCCTTCGAGTGCAGCCTTATGGCTGCTGGTTGCATCATTGGTTAGGGATGCAGCTATGACGCTGATGCAGTCTCCCTATTACCAGTGCACTGGTACTCATTTTGCCGACCTCAGAAGGATGACAGGCTGAGTCAATCCCATCTGGTATTAATTCAGCAGCAAATGGCACTTTAACTCAGGACCCTAGGATCCCAAGTCAGCCACCCTCACCACTCAGCCAACACCAGGCTTCACAAGTTTTACTGAGGCTAATTAGCATTTTACCCCCATTATAACTTCAACTGAAGTTTATTTTACCACACTGCAGAGGCACTCGTGGCAATAATTACATTTGGTGGTTTACAATTGCTTACCGAGAGTGGTGGTGAGGGTGGGAGTTAGGAATTTGGGCAGGGTGTCAGCACACAATGGCCTACTCTTTATGAAAGACACCTTGACATCTTTGTTGTCCATCAGTATCAAATTCTGGGAGACAGGTCCTGAGCTTGGTTTCCATCCAAGGGAAGGTGCAGTTATTAATACAACTCCCTGCCTATGACACAAAGCATGATGACAGTTTAAAGTTGGGTCAGGAAATTAGCCCACACTTGACAACTCAATAGCGAGTATGCGAACCCCGAGCTAACCTCTCAGCATCCAAACTCTATAAAATGGAAAAACATGCAATCATTTATTGAACAATCAAAAGGCTTTTCTTGCCAACAATAAATCAAATGTGGAACACAATATATTGTTGTGGAAGCAGGAAAACAGTTTGAGAAGAATGACTCAAACAGGCTCTTTATCAAATGTTCACCAGAAGTCAATCATCAGTGGAAACTGTACAATTCCATTCACAATCAGAGTGTGAACACGATGGTGAGGCAATGGATCAGAGATTCACCATTTCAATGGAAAAGGGTGACTTCAAAAATGAGGAGTTTGGGGAGATCGTGTATCCAGAGGGTTGATGTTGTGATGAATTCGGTATCTGTCAAATGCACGAGACAATTATTATTAATTGCAAAGATTTTGGTGTAAAATATGTCGAGATCAGGTTTTCACGGCTGATTGAAATCAAGCAATGTCTCCACCAATCGTCGTAGAGAAGAGCTTTTAATACACATCAAAATGTACACGAGAGTAAGAGAAGCACAGAATACCTACAGTATACCAGCTCAGTCAAACTCTGGCTTGCTGAACAGTTTAGATTGATATATATACACTTCGTTCTGCTCCTCTTGTGCTGTCATCTGTTTTCATGATCTTCCCAATTTCATCAGGTTTCTATTTGAAAAGCCATCCTCAGAAATCATTTTCCTTTGAGGTAACAGAAACAAAACTCTCTCCCAGCACTGCATTCCCTCCCGGACTGGCAAAGCATTGATCTTTTAATTTGCATGAAGACCTGTTTTTGGTTAATGTGACAGGCAGATCTTTATCACAATATATATTATCTTCTCATTCTGCTCTCCAGATGTTCCATTTTGAAGATGAATCAATATGTTAAAAACAACACGTTTATACTTTTTAAAGGTTACTTTTGATCGTTTAAAGTATTTTCACCAATAATGGCTGTTTTTCAGTGGAGGGAGATGTTCAACAGCTCCACAATTGCCCCTCTGTTACTTAGAAACATAGTGGAGAAGGAACACTACAGTTACACAATAATTTTTTGAGAGATGGGATCTTCATGGATCGGCAAGATGGCAGACAGGAGTCTTTTCTACAGGTGGCACACCCTTATGATCAGCTCCAAGTGGGCCATAACGTCATGAAAGCTCCGCCCGCACCTTCTAACCTCATAGAAAAGCCTCCCCCCTCCACCATCCTGATCGGCCCACCAATACCCCACCCCTCTGTAGAATAGTGGATACATTTCAACAATTATGACTTAGATATAGGTCATGAGGAAGCAAAATTACTTTTCAAAAACAGCTCGCACAAAAATTATTTCACACACGAAAAAGATACATATATTTTTAACTAAGGTTCGTTATGAATAACAAGTAAGAATATTTTTTGGCTATCTATTGTTCTTTATGAACAACAAACAAGAATATAATTTTTATAACTGCAAGCCAGAGTAAAAAAAAAGAAAGTTAACAAAATCCCAATATTTTCCAACAAGGCAGTGTTTAGATATTTCTTTCCATCCCCTTCATTAGTGCAAGCAATTCGAGACACTCATCCAATGTGAGTTTGAGCAATGGGTCAACAATCCCATCAAGTTCACAGAACATTTCAGGTTCTACGGGTTGGGGAGAAAAAGAAGAGTGAATTATCGGGGAGGGTAGAGATGGCGGAGGTGTTGACTGCGGCTTGACCACAGCAATCACAGCAGGCTTCCCCAGGACCGTCTCCATTTTTGTTGTTTTCTTTGCTGCGGAAGAACATCGTCTCACGCACTCCCTGATTAGATTTTTAATACAAGTGATGACAACAATCACAGCTATGAAAATCATGAGCCCTATGAACAACCAATGGATTATCCAGGCTCCCCAACTCCCCAATATTTCCTTCAAACAAGATCCCATTGACCATCCCTTGTTAAATTCATGATATTTTGCACCTTCAGCTTTAATTTTTTCAGCCAAATGATCAATTTCTTCTGAATTATCTGGAATGTATGTGCAGCATTCCACACCTATAACTGCACACGTCCCTCCTTTTTCTGCTAAAAGCATATCCAGAGCGATGCGGTTTTGCATAACGGTTGTCCGTATAGCTACCAGCTCGGCACTTGTTTTGTGAAATTCTTCGCTCGTGTTAGCAAGCTTCTCCAATGATGCTGCCAAATTGATAATTTCCCTTGTACTTTTGCCCGCTCAATAAAAGGGGAATGCAATTATGAAAAACCTCTCAACTTTTGAAATAGCTCTTTTCGATCTGACCTGTGGTATAAAGGGTGATTGGTCAGCGATCCGAATCCTGGGTAGTACAAATCCCAAATAACATGATCCCCTCCATCCCACTGGTAGCCATGAGTATGCCTTATATCCGCACACAAAATATGTACCATTCAGGGGTGCCTGAGGTTAAATGAGTTTATTTGCTTCGATTTTTACAGGTATGGTTGTCCCATTAATTCGCCCTTTTATGGTCACCATCTCATTACCATCTCTAGCATAGTACCGGCATGTTGATTCTCCTAAGTGGGGTCCCCCCCCTGTCTTCTAACTAGGCAAATCAATCCAATTTGTTTGTGCATGAGCTGAAAATATGGGGGGTACTTTTCTAATCCCTCCCCCTTCTTCAATCCATCATAGTTCGTTACTGTTGTCACTCTCATTGGGCCCTGTCCCACAGCCTTTTGCTTTATTGTTCTGTACTTAGGGTAATGCCAATGCTCATAGTTCGTGCAATTATAACCCCCCTTCTCCCAATTACTTTTTATTTCTGCTCTTCTACCTTTCACTGATGCCTTCTCCACTTTAGTTAAAACTGCTCTATCCTGTCTACGGACTATGTACCCACACATGTCCTCCCCCTGGAGTGGAACTGCAAACAAGGGTAATCCGTGTTTTTAGGAGTGTGGAAGATGCGGACATACCCAACATTTCTTTTTCTTCACCACCTGAGCGTACTGCAGAGATAATGCCAGGTAAGTGTTCAGCGGATGGTCAGTCAATTCTTTATGTTGGATTATTTCTCGTCTCTTTCTTTTACCACCCCTTGAGCCTACCTGATCTAGTCTTTTATTCTCTTTTTCCCTAATCATAGTTTTCTCATCATCAGTTTTTCCTTCATTATAACGCATGCAGCTCGTATTGTAAAATACCCATGTGCACCCAAGTGCGCAAAAAATTACGGTCATGGTAAGATAGGTGTTGTTCATGTTGTCCCTGTCTCTGCTGGTATTGCCAGTTTACAATGTGTGGCGTGTATCCAGGCAGTCTTACCCTCGCACTTTACTGCAGTCGGAGTAGTCAGCAGTACCTGAAATGGTCCTTTCCACCGAGGTTCCAAGGCTGTTTTCCTCGTGAAGTGTTTTATCAGCACGTAGTCTCCCTGCTGGAAGGCGTGGTATGGCTTTTCCACTGGTTCGGCTCGGGCCTCTTTTACCCTTGTGTGTATCGTCCTTGCGATCCTGCAAAGCTGTTTACAAAATGTCAGCAATTTCTCGTCCATCATTGCAATATTCAGCTTATTCATGTTTGTGGGGGCAGTCACAGGCAGCCGCATTGGCCTTCCCATTAGTATTTCGTGAGGGGATAACCCTGTTTTCCGGTTTACTGTCGATCACATGCTCATTAGTGCCAAGGGTAATGCCTCTGGCCATTTTAACCCCGTCTCCGTTGTTATTTTAGCCAATTTGTTCTTCAGTATTCCGTTTTGCCGTTCTACGGCACCTGCTGACTCTGGGTGATAAACACAATGAAATGTTTGTTTAATTCCCAGTGCTTTACACGCTGCCCGTGTTACTTACCCCATAAAGTGTCCTCCTTGATCGTGAGACACTTTATGAGGAATGCCAAATCGGCAGAAAAGCTTTTTCACAGGTGCTTTACCACGGTAGCGGCATCAGCCTTTGCACATGGGTACGCTTCTACCCACTTAGTAAAAATGTCTACCACTACCAAAACATTGCTGAAACCGCATGATGGAGGCATTTTTATCAAGTATATCTATCTGTAGGTACGTGAACGGTCCCCAAGGGGCTGGGTGAGCTCCCAGCACTCTTGTTTTTCCCTCTTTCTGTTGGTTATGCTGTTGACATACCTGACAGCTCTTACAAACCCCTTCTGCGATTCTCCCAATTCCTGGTGCATACCAGGATTCTTGCACCTGTCTTACAGTCCCCCTCTTGCACACATTCCCATTTAAATGGGCCGTGCGTGCAAGCCACGGTAGGATTTCAGTGGGTGCTATGACCTTTCCCCTATTGGACCATAGTCCGTCTGCATCCATTGTCCCTCCTGCAGCTTGCCATTTGTCACGATCATCCAGTGATGCTGCAGCTTGAATTGCAATAATATCTGACAAGCTATACTGATGCAGCTTAATTTGTTCCGTTGGTAGTCGCGCTGGCATGACCAAAGAAATAGGTAGATTCGCCGCCTCTTTTGCAGTTTTATCCGCCTTGCCATTTCCTTTGTCTATATCCGTAGTCAGTTTCTGGTGTGCGCGGCATTTAATTACCGCGACGTCCGCTGGCACTGAGATACTTTTTAACAGCTCAGAAACTAAATCACCATTCTTTATGGGTGTTCCTGCAGAGGTGAGAAATCCTCGCATTTTCCATATTGCACCTTTGTCATGTACTACACCCAAAGCATAATTAGAATCAGTGTATATATTTACCGTGATGTTGGCAGATAATTCACATGCCCTTATCAGGGCACACAGCTCCGCCTGCTGGGCAGAAAAATGTGCAGGCAGGCGTCTCGCTTCAATAACTTCACTATGGGTGCATGCATATCCTGCACACGGCGTATCCTGCATGCCCCATGCCGTCTCGGCCTCGATAGGCCGAATCATCGATGAACAAGGTGAGGTCCGGGTGTTCCAAGGGTTGATCCTTGAGATCCGGGCGCATGGTGGATACTTCTTGTATTGCCTCTGTGAAGTCATGAGGATCGCCGTCGTCTTCCGTTGGCAGCAAGGAAGCAGGATTAAGAACATTACATCTCTCAATCTGCAAATTCGGCTGGTGGAGGAGAGTCGTCTCATACTGAATCAGGCGTGTGTTGGTTAAATGTTGTGTCTGCTCTTGGGTGAATAAAGCCGCGACACAGTGAGGTACCCTTAGCGTGAGGGGGTGACCCATTACAATCTCTGCCGTGCGCTTAACTGCGTAGCTTGCTGCGGCCACTGCTTGCAAACAGAGGGGTAGGCCACGTTCGACCGGGTCCAGCCTTTGGCTGAAATATGCAATTGGTCACTGCCGGTCACCGTGAGATTATGTCAGCACAGCCTGCGCAAATCCTCTAGTTTCGTGAGAATAAAGGAAGAATGGTTTCTCATAATCTGGCAGCCCCAACGCTGGAGCCGTCGAGAGGGCCGTTTTTAATTTGGTAAAATATTCCCCCATCTTCTCAGTCCACTCAATTGCATTGGGCTGGTTTTTGCCCACCACAACATACAGTTCCTTCGTCAGAATTGCATAATCGACAACCCACTGTCTACAGTAGGTTGCCATACCTAGGAATCGCATCATATCTTTCTTTGTGCGAGGGCGAGGCACTTCTGCAATTGAAGTTAGCCTCCCCTTATCCAATTCCCTCTTTCCGTGTGAAATGTGGTGTCCCAAATACTTAACCCTCTCCTGCACTAATTGCAACTTATCTTTATTCACCTTGTGGCCTTTACTTGCTAACGCCTGGAGCAGATGCAGCGTATCTGTTTCACACGCTGCTTTGTTTGGGGGGCAAATGAGCAAATCATCCACATATTGTAGCAGCTCTGATTTACCCTTGAATACAACATCTTCTAAGTCCTTATGTAAGGTACGCGGAAATAATGTCGGACTATCCGCGAACCCGAGGCAAGACAGTCCATGTGTATTGACGGCCTTTATACGTGAAGGCAAATAAAAACTGGGATTTTTTTTATCAATGGGTACAGAAAAATATTTATCAGAACATAAATCGATTACAGTAAAATGGGTGGAACTTGCAGGTATAGATGTTATCAACCCCTCTGCACTTGGTACCACTTTCCGTAAGTCCTGGACAAATCTCCACTTATTCTTCTGTGGCTTTTTCACTGGCAGTATAGGCGTGTTGCATGGGCTTGAAGTTTCTACAATTATACCTTGCTCCTTCAAAGACTCAATCATGGGCACTATCCCCGCCTCCGCCTCCTTTCGAAGGGGGTATTGGCGCACATTTGGCCAAGGCATTCCCGGTTTGAGTTTAACCACGAGGGGCGTTTTCCCAATGATATGGCCCACATCATTGTCATGTCGGGTCCACAGTTCTTGTGGAACTCTTTCTATCAAACCTTCTACGTTTCCTCCTTCATTTGCCGTTTCCATCACCCTCTCATGCTTCGGTGGTAGATTAACCTCTTCAATCAATCCCAAAAACACCTGTTCCTCAAAATCACAAATCCACCCTTCATCCTTCGCTAGCTTATGCACCTGCCAATGCAGCATCGTTGTTGTGCAGGTCGCTACTGCTCCCTGCAGGTGATAAACCATAAAGCCCAAATCCTTCGGGTGATAATCTTTTGCTGTGGTTTTTGTCACATGCGAAGTTACTCCCGGCGGGTACTTTGTCAATTGCCTTTGGTGTTCTGTGAGCTTGACCTCCATTGCAACACCTTCCTTACCAATCATCAAATGGCAAATTAAAAGATCATTGTATGTTCCCAAACATGGAGCAATTTTCTCCGCAAATTCAACATCATCTCCATTCGCATCATAATAGATTGTACAATGTGGAGGGTCATAGTATATGTGTGTCATTACTTGTGCATTGTCTAGCCACATTTGCATTTCCTCACTTTCGGCAAAGATTTCCTTTAAACATATCAAAGCATCACTAATCGGCTGTCTTTGCAGCCTCCACCAATACACAACTGGGGGTGGTGTCATTAATATCATCATTGCTGAATGTGCTTTATCCTGGGGAATATCCACAAAAACCCCTTTTTTCGTACATGCTGTTTTCCATCCCAACTTAGACAACAAATCTCTTCCTAACAGATTCACCGGTGTCGTGGTTGTGAGAAGAAATGCATGTTTTTCCTGTAAGGGTCCACATCTTACTGGTGATTGCATTGTTTTTAATGTTTGTATGCTACCGCCCAACCCGACGACTTGGACTTCCGCATTGGATTTTTCAACCTGTGGCAGCTGTTTGGCTGCTATAGTAGAGTAGGTGGCTCCCGTGTCAACTAGAAAATAAAGTGTCTTACCTGAAATATCTAGAGTAGGTCGGCTCCTCTTTTGGTGTTAATGTCAACATTGCCCCTTGTAACACGGGTCCACCCGTGGTCTGTCAATATGACTTACGATTTTGCAGTTGTTTCGATCCTCCCTCCTGCTGAACCTCCGATCGTCCTCTTTGGGGGCAATGCCTTTTCCAATGTCCCAGTTGTCCGCACTGGAAACATCCTTGTGGTGCACTTGGTTGTTCCTGCTCTCGTCTTGCTGCAGTCCTCGAGCGGGTCTGTGGTGGCGTTCGCATCCAGCCTTTGTTTTTTCCACTCCATTTCTTGGGCTGTCCATCCTGTGCTGCTGGTGGGGCTTTGCGGACCTCTCATTCGCCGTCCCCATTTCCTGGCCGCTTCTTCTTCTTCTTCCGAATCTGTATCATCTTCCTCCAGTCCCCACTTTCTCCAATCCTTATTATTTCTTTTGTCTGTTACTTTGTCCAGCAACACCATCTGCAACACTTCGTCTTTAATTTTTGCCTTTGCGTTTTCTCGTTCTTCCGCTCGGTCCGTACATTGATCAGCCGCTATACAAATCTCACTTGCTTTCTTGCCCTGCCAACCTAACAGTACATACTTCAATTGTTTTTTTAATTTGAGGCCTGAGCCCTTCCATTACGAAGTTAGTGACCGTTCGCTGCAGTATTTCTGCTTCAACTTGAAACCCCCCATATTGTAAGAGTGTCTCCATTAATCTATCCATAAACTCGGATGCCCGTTCCCCTTGACGTTGCTTTGTTTCATAGATTTTATCCCAATCGAGTGCTGGTGGTCGCAAAGCCTTCTCAATGTCCTCATACAGGCGCCCCCGCTTATCTTGCCGATCTGCTTCGGTGCATCCTGCTGGTTCGTCTGCTGTCCATTCAGCACCCTCTCAAGCTCTCTTCCACACATATGCAGACAAAACTGCTTGATATTAGCACCCCAATGTCACTGTGGGTGCATCGATGTGCTGCAACCCACTGCGTTATTAAATCCCTTACTGCTCCTGCATTTCCCTTCAGATCTAATACTCTCTCCTTCATTGATCTTAATTCGATCTCTTTAAATGGTCGGTACACTGACTGAGCCTGCACCCCTGGTCCCGCCGGAGTTATTTCTTGAACCGGAAACGCAGAGGCTGTGCCCATCAGCCCCATACTCTTGAGGTTCGGATACAAACTTGGTGTGTTTTTAACATATGCAGATGGATCACCTGTATTATTTTCCTGAACTTCCTGTCCTTGTACTTCAATCTCAGAGGCATTTACTGAGGCAGGAGCAATTCCAATTACTGGTTGTTGCAATCCTTTTACCTGTGTTTCTAATTTCAACAGTTTCCGTTTTACCAAATTTCTAGCCACTTCACTTATTTGTAAGGCTTCCTCTTCCCACATTTTCCACGCTTCAAGATCTGGCTCTGGTTCTAACTTATCATTTGTCCGTTGTTCTAATCGACATGACAAGTTATTTATAGTTTCTGCTCTTAAAGAGCCCCATCTCGGGAATGGGCATGGGTCTTCCTTTGTCCATTGATGCCATAATGCCAATTGGGTACACATGACAACTCCATACTTCCCATACATCATTCCTGCCATGTTATTCGTGGGTGGGGCATTATTATTTAATTTTAGCTTCGACGTTTTACTTCCCATTTTCCTTGATCCTTCCTAAGGTATCCTCGGGCTGGTCAGTATTTCCGCCCGGGGTGTTCTTGGACTGGGTCGGGTGTCTGTCACACCTTTCCACGAACCCTCACACTCCCTTGCACACCTTCCACGCCCTTAATTTCCCACAAAACCCTTGTCCCTCGGAGATTTCTCAGGTTACCCTCCCAGGGTTGTTCCCTGCAATCTCCCCTTCAGACCCTGTCCTGCAGAGGTTTTTCAGGTCAGCCTTCCAGCGTCATCCCTCAACCTCCCCTCCAGACTCTAAAACCTCCCGGGGTACCCCTCTTTTGATGTGTATAAAAGCTCCCTCTTTCCGTTCTTTTAAGATAAGGACAGATTACAAAGAGCAGCGAACCTGTATGTCCCGGTGCGAGAAAAAGAGGTAGTTCTTACCTTATCTTTAAGCCGGCCAGCTTCTGTCCTCTTTGTCTCACCAAGCAAGAAGTTCCCCTCCTTTGCTCTGCTTTTACCCCTCGCCAACTACGCCAAAATGTCGAGATCAGGTTTTCACGGCTGATTGAAATCAAGCAATGTCTACACCAATCATCGTAGAAAAGAGCTTTTAATACGCATCAAATGTATACACGAGAGTAAGAGAAGCACAGAATACCTACAGTATACCAGCTCAGTCAAACTCTGGCTTGCTCAACAGTTTAGCTTGATATGTATGTATATATATATATA
>BROF01007061.1:0-26766 GCA_024346535.1 Eptatretus burgeri | reverse complement strand
ATATATATATATATATATATATATATATATATATATATATATATATATATATATATGTTGTTACGAATTTGGAATTCGATTGCACTCAACATACAGGTTCCTTTAGCTCAGTTATGTCAATAAGTGCATGTTCCCTAGATAGCTCACCTTCCATTGTTTAATGGGCAGAAATCGATTAACTGCGCTGTGATTTAATTTAATCGTTAGGGAGCGATCACAACACAAAGGAAGACGCACCTCTCCCTCTTCTGTGAAGAGGAAGAAGAGCCCTCCCGTGACCCATCCTGAATCACGGGACATAAACAACTCCCTCCCACCCGTGGTTGTGCGGGCACAAGGGGATGAGTCACGCCGGGACCAGGGGAGGGGCGGAGAATAATAAGGAACAGATCCTCTGCTTTGTTCGGGCTGGTTCAGTAAGCTTCTTGCTTCTGCTTGGCTCGAGTTGGGGGAGGCTTTTTGGAGTAGTAAGCTTCTTGCTTCTGCTTGGCTAGGGTTAGGGTTGAAGGCTTTTTGGTTCGGCTTGGCTTGCAGTAGGCCTTTGGGTTCTGCTTGGCTCGGTTCGATTTTTGGGCTCTGGCTTGGTTCGTCGAAGAGAGTCGGCTGCTTTCTTCATCGAAAGAGAGTTGAGCGGTTGCTCGGCTCGAGCTTGTTGGTTGTTCATCGAGAGAGGAGCACCAGCTGCGAGAGTCACGCGTGTTTTGCGCTCTACTTCGTCGTCCGGTTCGGCTGGCTCTTCTTAGTTCGTGGAGCTCTTTAGTCTTTGTTCTCTGCTTGGTTCCCGGCTTGGTGTGACTCCTTGGCCTCATCTTGGAGGTGGTTCTTCGAGGAAGCGAAGCATCGATGGGAAGGATCGGCGCCTCATCTCACCAGCACGTGTTTGGAAGCACGAGAGGATTTGCTGGAGCTCGGGAGGGATCACGGCTCACGGCGATTGGATCCAGCTCGCTCTCGCTTGAACAGCTTGAAGACCACACGAGGTGGAGAGGTTTGAGATAGGTTCTGGGTTTCAGCTCATCTGTCCCTCCAAGTTGAAGTCCTTACTAAAGGCATCAGCCACCATTTTTTGTGTGTGTGTGTGTGTGTGCGTACATGTGTTTGTGGGCACTTCTAACAAGTAGGAAACTGTTAAGTGCCTGTGTTGCATTTGCTTTACCTTTAATAATAGAACTCGGCTGTAGATTTTTCTCGTGTCTTTTTCCCCATCCCCCCATTCATTGCATTGCCTGTGTTCAAATAAATGTTCCCCATTGTTAAATGTCACATGCTCATTGCATCCCTTCCTCACTTTGACTGCCATGGAGCGTTCGGAATGTTAGCTGGCTGTTTATAAGACGATAAAACGTACATCTGGTCTGACGGGGCTTGGCGATATATAACCGCTAGGCAATCACATACGGAACGAGCTGCTTAAGCGGCTCGTTTTTGTGCAGGTCCCGTTGAGGTGTAAACTCCCAGCATTTCTGTCCCCACGAATAGTTAGGTATAACGACAATTCGGCGATTGACCCTGTTGTGCGTGGACAGAAGATTTGGCTGGTTTATGGTGTGTTAAAAACACCCGTAGCTGGGTTCCGGCGTTGATCCGGAAGCTACGACTGGATTGCTCGTTCGGTGGGCGCACGGCCGCAATTGGGCTAAGGCGGTCGTCCGCACGCCGAATGGGTGGAAATCTACAAATATATATATATATATATATATATATATATATATATATATATATATATATATATATATATATATATATATATATATATATATATATATACACACACACATACATACATGAACATTTTATACGTTTGGAAAAATGATGACATATACGATCTCACATGTAAGTTCAAACATAGATGTTAGAATTCGACATAAATGTTGAAAAAAAGTGCAGTAAACACAGTAAAGAAAAATCTTACTCTAGCTTTCCAGATCCAATTTTGAAAAATACGTTTTTAAAATATAAATTTCAACTAATATTGCAACAAACATTTTAAGGTTACTTTTTATCGAGGAAACCTTATTTTCCGAGGAAAATCGGAATTTTTTTTAGGAAATCGAGGAAAAGGAAATGGAAGCTTATTTTATCCTGAAATCATGTTTGTTACCAAGCTTTTCTGCTTCTTATTTTTGCTCCAATTCATTCATTTTTTGTCAGCTTTGACATTCCGACCAGTTTCTTTAATCGCAGCAATCCCCTGCACACTGTGGTATGATTTGTTTAAAGTTTAAAAAAAAATCATAACCCTAATCCTTAGTTTTTGCTGTAATTCCTTCAAGTTTGGTCAGATTTAACCTTCCAACCACTTTCTATACTCACAGCAATCCCCTTCATACTGTAATATGATTTTTCTTCCTAAAAAACAAAATCTGAAAAACCCTAGTCGTTACTCTAATAGCTCAGAAACTGCTGTAGTTTAGATTCTCGACATACTATGGCACTCAGATTTTAACACATCCTCAGGGTAGCTTTTGCAGTTAAGCAAACCAAATTTCGAGGTTCTATCTCAAATAATAACAGAGATGTGGAAGACATCATCTCAGCCATTCAGGAGTGAGATGTAATTGCTTAATTTTAATTGGTTTTTCATACCACGTAAATTATCAGACAACTTGTTAATATGAATTTCCAAATAGTCATCTTTTTTCGTGTTTACAAGTTCAACGATGTAAAATTTGTAACTATATTTATTAGCTCCCGTTGGACTTATCCTAAAACTGTGGCTTATGGATTTGGTCTTGATTTTCGTGTGTGTGTGTGTGCGTGTGTGTGTGTGTGTGTGTGTGTGTGTGTGTGTGTGTGTGTGTGTGTGTGCACGCGCGCACGCCTATGCGCATGCGTGCGTCTGCAACAATATATTGGACATGTGTGGACTGCTTTTAATCATACTTGACAAAAAGACAACACATGATGGCATACATACAAAGTCATTTTATTTTCGACATCAGATCCAAGATGGCCGACTGGCGACCATTTTAGTGGCACAAAAATATACCTGGTGTCAAACACGTCCTCAACCATTTCTCTGTCATGTTTTTACCAATCTTGTTCAAACTTGGCACACAGAAAAAGAATGATAGCTTACATAAGCACGTCATTTTTTCGAGATCAGATCCAAGATGGCCGACTGGTGGCCATTTTAGTTATTAAACAAGCGCGAATGAGCTAAGGTCCTCGTGCTCTTAATGATGACGTCATAAAAACGAATATGACGTCATTGGGATATATCAGGTTTGCGATAAATTATCTGTGCTAATGCCCGGCTTGATTCCCGCAAACAAAATTCAAAAAGCTTGGCTAGTTTCGGAGATAATGATACAGGCGATTTCCAGTAGCGGCGATATTATGATGTCAACTTTCTTTCTAGGAAGAATTTCCAAAATCGGAGATGGTTACTGCCTGCACATGGGCTTTCTGCATATACTTGGCAAGTTTCACGAAGATCTGATGAAAACAGCTTGGTTGTGAAACAAAAAATATCAAAAAATAGGAATGACGTCATAAAAATTGATATGACGTCATAGTGATGTATCATATGTGCGGTAATTCATCTCTGCTAATGCTGTGTTCGATTCCCGCAAACATAATTCAAAAAGCTTGCCTAGTTTTGGAGATAATTTTTTAGGCGATTTCCATTAGCGGAGATATTTTGACGTCATAACTTTTTTTCTAAGAGGAATTTTCAAAATCGGACATGGTTACTGTCTGCGCAGGGTATTTTTACATATATATGCCAAGTTTCAGGAAGTTTCGATGAAAACTGTAGGCTGTGAAACAAACTAGTTTTGGAGATAATGGGATAGGCGATTTCCATTAGCGGCGATATTATGGCGTTAACTTTTTTTCTAGGAAGAATTTCCAAAATCGGAGATGGTTACTGCCTGCGCGTGGGCATTCTGCATATGCATGGCAAGTTTCACGAAGATCCGATGAAAACTCTGGGTCGTGAAACAAAAAATGTCAAAAAATAGGAATGACTTCATCAAAATTGATATGACGTCATAGTGATATATTTTATGTGCGACAATTCATCTCTGCCAATGCCCTGTTCGATTCCCGCAAACAGAATTCAAAAAGCTTGCCGAGTTTGAGATAATTTTTTAGGCGATTTCCATTAGCAGAGATATTTTGATGTCATGACTTTTTTCTAGGAGAAATTTTCAAAATCGGAGATGGTTACTGTCTGCGCAGGGTATTTTTACATATATACGCCAAATTTCAGGAAGTTTCAATGAAAACTGTAAGCTGTGAAACAAAAAAGTCCACAAGAACAACAACGTGAGTAAGACTTAGGCCTAGGTCACATTTGCCACGGCGGCCGTGGGGTCTCCAAAATCTGCGGCCACTAGCAATTCTACGGCGGCCGCAGTATTTCCACAGTCACACAATGCAGCAGTCACATATGTTTTTATTTTTCGGGCAGCCGCACGGCGTGTTTATAAATTGTGGAGACCGAATACGTGGGGGTGCCGCACGGTCTTTGATTTGATGTCGCACGGTGACCTTAGGGCGTCCCTGCGGCGGCCATAGAATTTTCAAGGCAGACGCAAGGAGACCTCAAGGTGCCCGCAAGGCGACCGCAGGGGACCCCGAGGCGAACGTGCAGCCAGATGGACGGTAACGAGTGGGTATATATACCAGTCATTTTTTTACTGAAATAAAAATATACCAGTATATATATATATATATATATATATATATATATATATATATATATATATATATATATATATATATATATATATATATAACTGAATATACTATAACTATAATATACCGTGGTCCCCCAGAATCCGAACGGCCAAGCTGTTTGAACAAATTGGAATACGAACAATTTTTTCGAGAAAGTTTGGCCCTAAAAACCCAATACATTTTAAAAAACCGAACAAAACGTGGCGTTCATGTTTGTTCACGTGTCTCCCCCACCTGTTCGACCCGCATCTTCGTGCTTTGTTCATTCAGTTCGTCCGTGGAAGTACTCGTCACATTTGCTCTACGGCGAGGATAAGGCGGCCGTACGCCCTCTGAATTGACAGAAACGTGCGGCGGCCGCAGAGAAACTGAGGTGGCCTTAGGGTGGCCCTACGCCATTTGGCTATATTTTACAGACCGTAGGGGCGCCGTGGAATTGTAACTGCGGAGTTATAACTTTTTTCATTTCTACGCTCGCCGTAGCAATTCGACAAAGCCAAGCTATGACGTAGATGTGTTCCACGTCGACCGTACGTTGGGCGTACGGTGGGCTTGCGTTTTCCGTGCGGCTGCCGTAAGCTCTTCTCAATGAAAAATTAATTTTCCCAACCCCCAAAAAAATTACGGCACCCCCACGTTTTCGGTCTCCACAATTTATAAATACCCCGTGCGGCTACCCGAAAAATAAAAACATGTGTGACTGCTACATTGTGTGACCGTGGAAATACTGTGGCCGCTTTATAATTGCGAGTGTCCGTACATTTTGTGTACCCTCCGGGCGCAGAGCCAAATGTGACTTCAGCCTTACCTCGTGTTTTCACCTTCATTTTTTTTTTAATCATCTTGTGTTTTAATTATTAATAAAAAAGCAATCCGATCACGTGATGTGACGGACTGTCGGGCAAGGATTGAATTTCACAGCAAAACCGGTTGTAATTTTTAATATCCATAATTACGTCAGCCCGATACGTTTGATGAAAGTGATTGTGGTTCTGGGGGCATCATGTTTGATGAGGTGCCCTGGGGGCAGCGCTCTGGCAGAGTGCGCGAGCGATCGAAACCCCGGCCTGAGCTCGAGCCTGTGTGGGCCTTTGGATGTGGCGATTGTACCAGTTTACATACAATACACCGCCACCGAAGGTCATTTACTCATCTTATTTTATCTTAAACATGGGTAATTTCAGTTTAAAGTATCTTGAAAGTGGGTTTTCTTTGGGTGCACGAACGGATTAATTCACTTTCCATTATTTCTTATTGGGAAAATATTTTTTGAATCCGAACTTTTTGCAATCCGAACAGCCTCCTGGAACGAATTAAATTGGGATTCTGGGGGCACCACTGTGTATAGGCAAACAACTATACTCCGATCTCTAGCGGTAGCGCACGGTGGATGCACGGTCGACGCAGACTGCCACGGAGGCCGTACGTAGGTGCACGGCAGGCGTAGGGGAACCGTGCGTCGACCTTGCGTTGCCCCCAGGTAGTCACACAGACCACAAGGCCACCGTACGGCAACCGTGTAAATAGTGCAGCCGCCGTAATTTTTTGGGGGGTGGGAAAAATCATTTTTCATTGAGAAGAGCTTACGGCAGCCGCACGAAAAATGCAAGCCCACCGCACACCCTATGTACGGTCGACGTGGAACACATCGACTTGGCTTGTCGAATTGCTACGGTGAGCGTAGAAATGAAAAAAAGTTATAACTCTGCGATTTCATTCCACGACGCCCCTACGCCTGTAAAATATAGCCAAACGGCGTAGGGCCTCCCTGAGGCCACCTCAGTTTCTCTGTGGCCGCGCACGTTTCTGTCAATTCAGAGGGCATACGGCTGCCTTATCCTCGCCGTCGAGCAAATGTGACTGAGGCCTTAGAGATCCTCCACGAGGATCTAAAAACCTGATGTTGAACACGCCCTAAACTATTTCTCGGACTTGCATTCACCGATGTTATTCAAACTAAGCACACAGATAAAGAATAATGGCTTACATATGCATGTCCATTTTTTTCGATATCGGATCCAATATGGCCGACTGGAGGCCATTTTGTTACTTCAATGTGTTTTTTTGTTTGTTTTCCTTGTCGAGGCTCATATGAAAGCTCACACACAACGCACAGCGAGGGGGGCATGAGACGAGGGGCGGGAGTGGAAGGACAAAACAGTGTGGAACAGAGACATTTGGAGATCTGTGGAAGGGGGTGGGGTACATGGGGTAAACAGGGTGGACATTACAGGGACTTTCAGGAAGGAAAGCAGGCAATTGGAAGAGGTGGGTTTGGGGTGGATTAACGTGTCCCCACTATTTCTCGGACATGCAAAGTCCAATGTTGTTCAAACTTGGCACAATCACAGTACATGATTGCATTCACATGCACCTCACTTTATTTTGCAATCTGATCAAAGATGGCCGACTGTTAGACTGGTGGCCATTTTAGTTGTACATTAATATGGGCTAGCCCTTTAACTCTGGACAGCAAAATTACTAAAATGGGGCTATGATCTTGTGTGTCTTTTTTTACTTGTTAAACATATTTTTTTCAAAATATTTTACTTTTAGAAAGATCGCTTAAGGCAGTATATAAATGGATGACTTGTTTACAGTTCATTTTTACACTCATCATCATCATCATCCTCATCATCACCATCTTTTTACAGCCGTTTCCATGCTTGCATGTGTAAACCGTGGTTCACCTAATGGCTACTTTCCAGGATGCACAATCCCTTGCTAGCCCTCTTGTTAGGCCTTTCACTCAAAGATCATCTATCAGCAACACATCCCATGTTTTCGTCAGATGGCATCTAACTCTCCTTCTATTCACATTCATATTTATACACCTCCTTACACAACTGCCCACCCACATCCTTTCCACATGTCTGAACCATCACAACCTACCCCTACGCATAACCTCACTAATGCTTTCTATATCTAACCTGTTTCTTAATTCCACATTTGATTTCTTGTCCTTCAGTGTCACATCACACATCCACCTCACCATTCTCATTCTCTTCAAATTCTTGCAATCACTGCTGCCTCCACACCACCACCTGCACCAATCAGATCACCACGATAATGGAATTTATCTTCACATTCAAGAGATATATCCCCATAAACTAACCTTTCCGGTCTAACTGAAGTCACTTGTTTTTCTGCACAAACAGCACATTTGAAGTCGGGAACAAACCTGCAGTCTACTCCTGATGCCACTACACCTCTTGTGCTCCCAGAAGTTGCAGGATTTACACAATATTGAATTGCAACCTACACCTTTTCTACAGACAGCAAAGGGCCATCTCCCTCGTTTTTTCCACACTTCCTTCTCCTGTACCACTAATCAGTACTTTCGTTTGCCCTGTATTCGCTTTCAGCCTCTGGCCTCCATACCCTCCTTCCATACTATATATTTACCCATTACCTCTTCCACACTGTCGGCTATCAGCACTAGGTCATCAGCATACGGGAGTTCCCAAGGTGAGCCTCCTCTAAATTCCTGTGTTATAGTCTCAAGAACCATGATGAACAGGATTCGGCTCAAGACTGAATTCTGATGAACACCCACTTTCACTTCAAAATCCTCACTCTGCACTCCATTTACCCTAACAGAGGTATTGGGCCATCACACATTGCAATGACTACCATAACTAACCAATCCTCCACACGTTACTTTCTCATGGACCATTGCACCACTTCCTGAGGCATTCTATTGAATGCCTTCTCCAAATCTACAAATATATAGTGCAGTTGTTTATTCTTCCCCAGATATGTTTCCTGTAATTGCTGAACTATATAAATTGCCTCAAGTGCCCCTTATTGGCATGAAATTAAATTGCATTTTAAAGTATATTAACACTCTGTCTTATCAATTTATCCATGACTCTCTTGACCACTTTCATTCCATGGTCCAAAACCTAATTCTTAAATTATTATATGGAAAAACGTACATTTTTTTTGTGCAGCACTTAAAAGTAAAGTGTTAATAGTACTTAAAGTTAAACCATTTAGTGTTTAGGTTTAAAGTGATTCAGTCAATCATTAGAAGTGCTCTTTGAATGAACAAAAGGTGTCTTGGATCGCACGCCATCACACAAAGGTACGACGTTCGTGTTTAATATCTCTGAAAATCTGGAAAATCGGTCGGAGTTATTTCCATTTCCCTATGTGCAGGATTGTTTAATTCTGTCCGTTAATCCTTTATAAATAATCACCTTCTTCATGGTTGCACGATACAAGTTTTTTCGCAGGAAACGGAGTAGGCCTGGTTACTGTACGTGCAGATTCTTGCTGCTGCACACTAGAAGTTTTACTGCACACCTTTTATTTCTACTGTGTCCATAAAAGTTTTGCTGGGCACTAAATTTTGTCGGGCTCAAGCCGGAATCGGGCTGAGTCTGAGTTCTTGGCATTCAGAGTCCGAGTCCGAGTTTGAGTCCTCCAAAAGGTGGACTCGAGTCCTACAGCACTGCCTACTACTGCTGATAACAACAATGTGCATTATCAGTCTTCATTTAATCTTCTGACAATTCATTGAACTTAACATAAGTAGGATAATCATCATCATCATCATCATCATCATCATCCTCATCAATGTGCCATATACTCTTGACATTGCATAAGTGTAACTGAAGCAGTTTCTTAGTGAGGGTTATGTTGGTGATGTTTTATCGTTGCCTTCCCAGCAGTTAGTCAGACCAATCACTTGTAATTTGTTCTGGCTTCCGGAAATAGCTCACGTACTGCTCGCCGAAGACACCATGGGATCTTTAATTTTCACCAACCACCAGTACTGGTGGATGGGTCTTCCGGCTTAACATCCATCCGATGGACATGCACACATTGAAACCACACTGTGTGCAAAACACCAGGATGACAGTTTATCACTTGGTTGACATTCAAACTCAGGCTTGACAGCTCAGATACCACTTAGCTTTCTTGTCTGCTGAAGCATCAGTAAAGTTAATCACAAGAGAGAATCCAAAATTTTTCTGCTTCAAAGAAATGAATGAATCACTAAAATAAAACTTAGCCCAAATTTCAAGAAGTTAGAATTATTAGATGATTGTTTGAAAAAAAAATGTCACAATTTGACACTTAATGAACTTTGTAGTACTTTTTGTGGAGGCAGGCATGTCTTACCTCCATTGATCCCTGTCTGCCTCTGAAGTGCATGCGATGTTTCACTGCCATTCGGGGACTCACAAAGTCAAAAGATAATTGGCTCCATAGAAATTACTAGTAAATTTGGTGCATTTATTTTGAGAAGGATGAAAAGTTAAATGTTTCTTTTTTTTAAGTCATATGTAATAATTCTTCGTTTTGTAAGTTTGGGTTTAATTTGCCCTGAAATATTTTCACCATTACAGCTGTGACTCCTGTGGGTGTAGTAATTTCTGATTGCTTACATGACAAACAACCACAGTGTATTTTATCAACACATAAGTGTACCTCAGTGCATTCCATTTTTTACACATAGTTCAGATTCTACACATACTATTTGCATTTTATACTTAGTTTTAACTCTGTTTCAGTAATTATTTCCAACACTGGAGATAAAAATGAAATTCAACGAGGTTAAATAGAAATAGGTACAAACTCATCATATTACCACATGCTCAGAGCTGTTCAGATAACCAAACTTTCAGGAGATTTTCATTAGGGAATTGGTTGTAAGGTTGACAACAAAAAGTGTGGCATCAAAAAAGTTGGCTGGTGTAAGAGCTTTGGGTCCTGAGTTTGAGCCATGACAATAAATAACATCATGTGGGTTGACTCAGCCTGTCATCCTTCCGAGGTCAGCAAAATGAGTAACAGCTTACTTGAAAGAGTGAGCCATTCGAGTATCCTGTGTCGAAGTGGCGACCCGTCCAGGATTTGCCCCTTCGCCAATGGAAAACTGCTTCAGTAGGTCATTGCATCTGAAGATGCAAAAGGAGTCGCTCTTCCTCTCCTTATTTGTCTCGATAGCAAAGTAACATATAAATATAGGCTTTAGATGATTGATCTGGCATGGTACTTCCACGAGATGAGGCCAATTAGCAACTCTCACTCAAAAACGATGGAAAATGGACAAGGTCACATGTCACAATGGCCTCAGTCTTTCAGAAGCATCTAAGCATTGGGATTTTCAGAAAGGAAACATCTCACCTCATAAAATTGAGTTACCAGAGTGATGAATGACATGCAGCACCACAACCATGATTGCAAAATGTTTGCAGATGTAGCATGCCAAGAACAAAGCCGACCCAACTGCTCCAAGGAGTGCTTCTACAGCCAGGATGGTGCCTTGACAAATATCAACTCTCAGGTTCCCTGAACAGGTGACCTGCAATGTCTATGCCAAAATGTTGAATCCATGAGAGATCTCAGAATGACTCTGTGTACAATGCCTTTGTCTGAAGCTCATTGGAGTACTGCTATCCCCTATGAACTTTTGTACCCCAGCATTATATATATTTCTCCTGGATTCTGTGAAATCTACAGCTCCCAACATTAAGAGAACCTCCTATGATGAGGCCGAAGCATAAGGCCTGTTCTCACATCAGAGACAAGTGTGTAGCCTCTCCTAAATTCCAGCTCCCTCTACTCTCTCAGTCATCTGACCTTCCACAACTGCTCCAGGATACATGAGTTCTTTCATTAACCCCCTCCTGGTTAATCTCTCCAAATCTAGGCTTGGTGCATACGTCTACTCTTTTGTTCATCTTTTCTACTGTTTGTGGAACTGCTTTATGGAGGCAGTTAAATTGCATTCTTCTCTCCAGGGATCCAAGCAAATGGTACACCACCATCACACATCATCCTCCATCCCTACCTGTTTTCTTTTATACCCTTATTAACCGTATCTAATCCAACCCTCTTACTTAACTTCATGAGTTTTAGGGTTGCGAAGTAGCAGCTGAAACCCGAATCTTATCCAGGTTCCTCCTGATGACTCCATCTTTGCTCATTACTTTTCGGGTTCCATCTGATGACTGCAATGCAGTATCTCCTTCTCACTCTTTTCCTTTTTGTTATTTTTCCTGTTTGTTTTCGGGCATTTCCTTTTTACCCTCAGTTTCCTCACTCTTCCCTGAGCCTTGATTTTCTTCATACAAAAAAATTATTTCTGGCTGAACAAGTTCACTCCTCCAAAGAAGAATACAAGAGAAAGTGTAAGCAATGGCCTCAGTCTTTGTGGACTTCTGGTTCTGGGTTTGGAGCATCGGCAGGTCACTTTCAGGGCTCTCTGCTGACGATCTTAAAGTTAAGTTTCTGGTCATTATCTGTCCCATTTTAACTGTTTATTTTCTCACCTACATGTTACTTACTGTGTGTTCCTAGTTCGGTTTTGTTTCAAAAATCGTGCTATTTTGTGAGTTTTCGTCGACCTTGTCTTACCGGGTGCTTGAGGCCTACCCATCCTTCCGCTCGAAGTACAATCTTGTTTATTTGTATTTTCTTCCCATTACCTTCAATTTCTATCTTCCCACTTTCCCAAAGTCCCCCATCCCTCCAAACTAAACACTCTATTTCTTGTCTTAAACCCCCCCCCAAAAAAACTACCTTTCTTCTTGCACACTCATGAGTCTCGATCCTTCTTCGTCTTCCCCTTTCTCTTCTTCTTCTTCCTCCTGCCGGCACACCATCTTTATTCTACTGAGCTGTCCGTATCTCACCATTACCTTCACGATTTCTTCCAACAACCTTCCATTCCGAAATCTTTCCTGTTCTTCAAAAATACATCAAAAATTAAAAATCTTCCTTGTATCCTTTCGATCTCCACACCTGTAACCACGTGTCTCTCTCTACTCTTCCTGGTACTTCTCATCGACCCAGCAGCTTCACACTGCGTTTACCGTTCCAAATTTACCACACACTTCCACGATTTTACTTCAACCTTCCCTTTTCTGAATGTTATGCAATCCTTATTTAAAATAAATAATTTTAATTTTGACCATAGCCACGTGCTTCTCCCACAACCACATGATCTGTTTACACTCCCTGCGTTTACCAATCCAATTTCACCATTCACCTCTCGATTTTTTTTCTACAACACTTCCATGACCTAATCTGATGAAAACTCTCTCAAACAAAAATAATAATAATAATAAAAACGATCTCTTATAATGCTTCATCTTCCTCTTTCACACATGTGGTACTCGTTACTGTATCATAATGCACTACTCTTCTACTATTTAAACAGACTGCTCTCAATTCGACCTCTCCTTCATACCTTGCCTAAAAATCCAACTGTTACAGCGTTTCTTCTCTCCATTCTCTGAATTCGCCTTTATTGCATCCATCAAGAAATGTGTTTAATTGCATCTCTGACCTAAAACTTAAAAAACCCAGTTTGCAATGAATGTTCGCTTTCCATCAACCATTCTTATTTTTTCCAATTTCAGTGCCATCTCACTCCTCACTCTCAAAGCAACCATCACACTCTTCTCCCTCCAAGCCTCCATCTCACCTCTCTCAAAAACTCCTCCCTCACCTTTCTCCCTCAACTCTCACCCACTCACCCTTCTCCCACCATTCACTCACCCTTCTCAAAGTTGCCCCCCCTCTCATCCACAAAGATGCCTCCTTCCACTGCCCTCTCACCTCCATCTCTGCACTCCACCTCCTCAAATCCTCAACCGCCTTCTGCCCCCTCTCTTGTCCCCCCCTCTCCCCCAGCACCACAGAGCCTTTTCTCCTCCTCCTCTGGCCCCCTCCCCTAGCTATTTTGCAATCCCCCACACTCTTTTAACAGCCCTCCTTACCTTGTCCCTTGTCCTACCCTCCCACTCCCCTCCTACCCCCTGCACCCAAAGCCTCATCCCCTCCCTCTTCATTAACAGTGTGGACATCAAATATCCAGGGCCTTCACTCAAACCTTCCAGATCTTTCCATAGAGGTTGCCACTGACAAACCAGACATAATCTGCCTAACAGAAACTTTCCTCTCCCAAGACGTGTCTGACACCCAAGTATCTTTCCCTGGTTACTCCCTCCTCCGGTATGACAGACCTGATCCTCGTCCTGGTGGAGGAGTTGCTCTCTTCATCAAAGACTCTATTCCTCACTCTCCATGCACTGCCCTCACTCCCCCACACCCCCAGGAATATCTCTGGCTACAACTTCCCCTCCACTCTCACCTCATGTTTATATGTTACTGTACCGTCCACCAAACAATGATGACACCATCCACACCTCACTATCCGAAAACATGGAACAACTTCTATATTCTCATCCAAACTCTCTCTTCCTCAGATGTGGCGACTTCAATTGTCATCATGCCAGTTGGCTAGGTGTGGGTACCTCTCTCACCTGTAATGGCACTTCAGCAAAAGCTTTCTGCAACTCATTGGAACTGACTCAATCGGTCAACTTCCCGACCCGGATCTCAACCAATGGTACTCCATCTCTTCTGGTTCTGATTTTGACAAATATCCCTGAAAATATCTGCTGCTCTTCATCCGCTCCAATCGGTTCTTCTGACCACGTCCTTGTCAAAATGGACATCTCTCTGGCTATTATCAGAGAACCACCTCACCATCGTCGAGTCTGGCATTTCACTCAAGCCGACTGGCAGGGTCTCCAAGCAGTCATCAAACTTATAGACTGGTCTCCTATCGCTACTTTCTCCAACATCAACTCATCCTGGGAATTCTTTCAAAGAAACTTGCTCTCCCTGATGCACAGATTTATCCCCTCTCGTCTTCAGTTGTCCTACCCTTCCTCCCGCCCTTGGTTTACTGAAGCTTGTGGCGAGGCAGTTGTCCTGAAACAACTTGCCTTTGCCTCATGGAAAGCAAACCCAATTGAGGGTAATCTCAGTTCCTTCCATAAAGCACAAGTGTGTATCTACCCTTAGGAGGGCCAGAAAACAACATCTTTCTTAGCTCGTCTGAACTTTCAAGCCTCTCTCCCTCCTGAAAATCCTGGTGGTGTATAATAAAATCTGTTTCTGGTGTATGTTCCCCCTCCATCTCCTCCCTTACCTCAAATGGCCGCACTGCTGATACCGCACGTGCAAAGGCTGAATGCCTAAACTCGGTGTTTGCATCAAAATCTTGTGTCCAAAACCCATCGCTTTCTGTACCCACCTAACCCGGTCACACACAACTGTCCCTGGACTCTGTGTCCTTTTCTCCTGACAAGGTGGAGAGCTTGCTGTCAAACCTCGACTCAGATTCTGCAACCGGTCCAGATGGCATCAGCCCACATATCCTAAAATCCTGCTCCTCTGCTCTTGTTCACCCTCTCTCTCTTCTATTCACCCTCTCATTTGCTCAAGGTCATCTGCCATCTGCTTGGAAATCAGCAAACATCACTGGCTTGCATAAAAAAGGTGCAAAAACAGATCCCTGCAACTACAGACCAATCAGCCTTCTGCCAATCATCAGCAAGGTTATGGAATCCATCATCGCTTCAGACTTTAAATCCTTCCTCTTCTCCAATGGCTTGATTTCCGATCATCAATTTGGTTTCAGACCAGGTCACTCTACCCTGGATATGCTGCTTCTGCTCTCCCAACAAGGGATGGAGGTCCTCAATGCCAGACATGAAAGCAGAACAATATCCTCGACATATCGCGTGCTTTTAACACGGTCTGGCACCCAGCCCTGCTCACCAAACTCTCTTCCTAGGGTATCCAAGGCCACCTCCCTTCATGGCTCGCAGACTTCCTCTCCTCTCGCAGTCAACGTGTGGCCCTAAATGGAGTTCTTTCATCCCCTCTTCCTGTCCAGGCTGGAGTTCCTCGAGGTAGCGTTCACAATGTTCTTTTTCTGGTTTTCATCAATGATCTCTCCGACTCTATGGAAAATCCTCTATATCTCTTTGCTGATGACTCCACCCTCTGCCGTACCATCGGTCATCCCTCAGACCAGCAAGCAGCACCTTCTTCGCTCACTGCATATCTGGGTAAAATCACAAACTGGTCCAACACATGGAACATGTCTTTCAATCAGGACAAATCTCACACTCTCACTATGTCTCTCCAAAAGAACCATTTAGAACTCCCCCCCCCCCAATCCACTTTCTCAACAATCCTCTGGAAGAAGTCCTTTCTTTCAAGCTTCTGGGTCTCACTATCTGCCATGACCTTTCCTGGGAAAGCCACATTTCAAACCTGGCCTCCAAAGCCAGTGGCTGACTGGGAATCTTCCGTCGTCAAAGTCCTTCCTCGGCCCACCTGAGCTCCTGACCACTTACAAAGCTTTCGTCCACAGCCTTAAGGAGTACTGCTCTCTCCTCTGGGCTGGTGCTCCTGCCTCCCACCTTTCTCGGCTTCACGCTGTGGAAACCAAGACATTTCGGATCATTGGCATCTTCCGCGATGAGCTGAGTCTTTGGGCCTCTCACTCTCTCACCACAGGCTGGTCGGTGGTCTTACTGTCTTCTAACATCTCCTCTCCAGCCTTGCCCCCCCCCTGCTCTATCTGCGATTTGTCCCCACCATATTTCCGCAGGGTGCTCAAGGTCCACCAACAACCCCCTTCTGGTAAAACTACCAAAATCACGAATCACTGCTCACCTTCACTCTTTCATTCCTCTTTTTCCCTGCCTTTAGAATAAACCCCCTCACTCTATTCAATCCAATTCTTCCCTCCAAGCCTTCAAACCAGCTGTTCACCACCACCTCTTATCATCCTCCATCCAAATTGTCGATCTTTTCTGACCCCATTAATCCACCCAAGCCCACCTCCTTCAAATTCCCTGCTTTCCTTCCTGAAAGTCCCTGCAATGTCCATCTTGTATTCCCCATGTTCCCCACCCCAACCCTCCCCCTTCCACAGATCTAATGTTTCTGTTCCCCACTGTTTTGTCCTTCCCACTCCCGCCTCTCTTGTCTCATGCCCCCGTTGCTGTGCGTTGTGCGTTCACTCTCAAACAAGCCTCGACAAGGTATACAAAAAAAAGCAAAAGCAACAGCCTTGACAAGGATCAGCCACATGGCGAAACACATCAAGTCTTCCTTGGACATGGTAAGTCGGTGTTCTTCTTTTTGTCATTTGGTTGTCCCTCAAGTAAGACCATCCGTTAATCACTTTGGACTGACTCTGTGACATCAAGCTGATTGATTCGGGAGATTCCACTGCTTTTTGTCTATTGTTGCCGATATCATGGTTGCTGGATCCCACATTCATATTGCACTATGTATATACAGTATACCCAACGATTATAAGAGATATTAACAATGGTGGATAGATATCTTAACTGTAAAATGGTAAATGACACATGAAGAACACCGAGTTGCCATGCCCAAGGAAGACTCGATGTGTTTGGCCATGTGGCTGATCATTATCCAACATCCAGGCTGTTGCTCTTGCTTACACTCACTCTTGTATTCTTCTCTGGAGGAGTGAACATGTTCAGCCAGAAATATATATATTTTTGTTTCAACAAAATCGAGGCTGAGATAAACATAAAATCACTTAAAATTGCAAGCAAATGAAGAAAGAAAACACCAGCATAAAATACATGAAAATCCACATTTTCATCACATCATTGTAAAAGCACTGCACTTTTAAAAGGTTGGAACCATTCTTATAACATGATGGCCTTTGCATTCTTTCATTTTTCAAAGCCAACAATGTTTACAATTCATAGAGCAAACATGCAACTTCTGAATGAATATAAAACATTGACCTTCTCAAATTCAATATTGTAGAATTGTCATGTAATACCCTCATAACTGTTCAGAACAACTTGCATTTTGTAGGTTTAGAAAGTCAATTCTGGTTCCAGAATAAGCAAGTGCAATGATCATGCACCTTGAGCGATTACAAACTTCAAAATTATCGATTGCAGTGTTGACCTCCATGTGGCTATATCACAACTGAAGATGATATCAAAATAGCTTTCACTTTGTCGTTCTAAATTGCTATTGACAATCTTGAAAAAATGTGAAATGCGAGCCAGCCCCAGGGTGTTGCAAGGCATCTCCAAGAAGCTGACAAAGAAGGAAAGTAAATGGCAATACAATAACCGTGGCAGATACAAATAATAAATATTTAAATTGGTACCAATTAAAGTTTTATCGCCATGTCGCCAGAACTAAAGCTTGCATCAGGTGCCGGGTGCAAACATCTTCGATAAAGGTATGCCACTTTTGGGAGACTTAGGAAATGGGATTTTGCAGGAGAATGGCCAATCGACGACAAAATATGTGCGCCATTGGTTATCTCCATATGCGGGTTTTAGAAGGTGGAACGGAGCCCTCCATATGTCAAAGTATCCACCTCCGGTGTGTGTGTGTGTGTGTGTGTGTGTGTGATGATAATATGTATATTCACATATCATATGCACGTGTGCATGTGTAACATATATATATATATATATATATATATATATATATATATATATATATATATATAGACCCTTCAAATCTCTCACTTGTAATTACAGAGAACAACCAATCAGCTCTCTCCTAATCATATTATCCCCAGCTGCAGCTATGGCATGGACTTTATAATTATTTTTCACTCTGCCCCTCCAACTAACGAAAGCTGCATACAGCAACCAAGAAATGCTCCGCAAGCTAAGCCCTTTTCTGCTTCAAACCCTACACGCGTTCTTTCACAACTGGACACATTCCCAAGTAGCACATGCATGAGAATCCCAATCAGCTGCTGGACCGGTTTCATCATTTAATGGCGAGTTCTCAGTGACTGTGCAGACAGAATTGTGCATCACTGAGGCTGTCAAACATGTACTATGTGCAGTGCCGATAGTAGTCAACATATAAACACTAAAGGTCCAATCACATCTCTCACCCAATAATCAGCTCTCACTAAATCAATTATTCCCAGCTGCAGCTTGGACTTTATAATTAGTTACTTAGTAGTTAATATAATTAATTTATAATTAGGAGCAAAAGCCTGGTGTTGGCTTCGTGGTTAGGGTGGCTGACTTGGGATCCTAGGGTCCTGAGTTTAGGCCCTGTTGGCTGCTGAATTAACACCAGGTGGGGTTGACTCAGCCTGTCAATCTTCCTGAGGTCGGCGAAATGAGTAGTGTATTGGTAGAGAGGCTCAGCATCAGTGGCACAGTGGCTCCAAGAAATGTTTGGCATGGCGACCCATCCAAGGTCGTGCCAAATAGCCAATGAAAAACTGCTTTGGCAGTTCCAATGCTTTGTTCAAAAGTATGGTCCACGAAGTGGGGGAAGGACCCTCTGCTCTTCCAAGTAAATAAAACAAAAAAATAAAATGACAATGTAAGCCCTTTGCTACTTCAAATCTGACCAATGTTCTTCCTCCAATTACAGATGAGAGAGGTTACTGAGCCTTCAGATCGTTATCTTCACATACTACTTGTGGAACAACATGATAAATCATGAAAATCTGTGGTTTCAACACGATGGAGCCACATCACACACATCCAATGATTGTCTCACGTGGCTGAGGGTAAAATTTCCAAATCACCTTATCAGTCACGGAAATTAATTCCTGTGCCCCCACCCAGATCCACACAGAACTTGTCAACACTGGGTTATTTTTTTCATGAGGACTTGTTAAAGGTAGAGCGTTTAAGTTGAAATGAACCATAATTGCTGATTTGAAAGCTACAGTTATTTCAGACATCCTTCAGACAGTGATACATAGCCTGTTGCTGCATATAAGAAAATATATAAGAACAGAGGGGAGGTCACTTGGTTTAAGTATTGGAACTTGAGGATTGTACAAATAAATTATTTCATATCCGTCATTGGTGTTAAGTTCCGATTTTTTTTTCTGGTTATATTTACATTTTTATTGTCCACCCTGTATAGACGGTATATTCACATGCATACATACATACATATACATATACATGCATACATACATATACATACTGCACATTGTGGTGTATTGGCAGGGAGCGTTGAGGGGGTGTGGAGGAGTTGTGATGGTAGTCACGTGGCTGCAGGGCATATGGCTGTTTGTGTCCTCTCGAGGCTCGTAGTAGTGTACATCCGGACACGCAATAAACAGAGTTACGGCAACCCTCACGACTCTACGTGCTTCACTGCTCTCCGGACATTACATTGGCGACGAGGCTGTTTCAGATCGACGCGTGCAGAGTGCCTGTTTTCCTCGGAATTGACTTTGAGTCGTTGCCGGAGCAATTGGGTTGTCGGGCACACGGAGCGCCGGGAGAATCAGCGCAGCCCGCGCGGGACGAGTTCGACCACCTGGCGAGGAGCCCAGGGAAGCGCATCGTGAGTTTCGCCGCACGGGTGAGACATCTCGCCGTCACCTGCGAATTCACGTCGAGTGAACGGCAGGCCAGGCTCGAAAATCATTTTATTTCTGGTTGGCAAGCCTCAGAAATGGTTTCTGCAATGCCACGGCTAAAGGACGAGGACATTACATTCAACTCAGAAGCGGTGTCGGCCGTCGCACAGACTCTGAGGGATGTCCGGAGCCTCGATGGCCAGAGCACGACAGGTGATCCGGAGGTCCGCGCGGTGTACCAAGCGCCCACGACCGCACGCACAGTCTTCGGTGCGGGTCGTGACCGAACGTTGCAACGCGGTCAGTCGGACGGCGTATGAACACTCAGGGACATCTACGGTGTGTGTGCCAAGTGTCATGGGCCATCATAACGGTCATGGATGGCGGTGTGCGAAGCGACCCCAACGTCCCAGGTCGAGACCTACAGCCGGTACGATGTTTTGTGCATGACGTACACTTTTACGTCCCGGGTCGAATCCTGCGGCCTGTGCGAGGTTTTGTGGATGGAACGCCGATCGTGTTTCGAGTTGAGACCGGAGCGGCGGGGTAGATCATAAGCGAGCGCACCGCTCGTGCACTCCCCGGTCTACGTCTTTTCAGGTCTACCCTCGCATTGCACACGTAGACCGGTGAAGCGCTACCAGCGGATGGCAGGGCACACATCGTGGTCGCCCATCAAGGTCAGTGGGTCGCGCTCTCGCTGTTCGTGGTGCGAGGGGAGGGGCTAGCCCTTTTTAGTCGGAGCTGGTTGGCCCGCATTCAACTAGACGGGACGGTGCCAGCCAGTGGCCTTGGACGTCCCGTGCCGAGCCGATTGGAGTATCGGTGGGAGGAGGTTCCTGTTTCGGAGTTCATACCTCCAGCTGCACCCGTGTCTCCTTCGGGCCCCATACCTCCGTTTGGTCCCGGGCCTCCCTCGAGACCCGAGGGCGAGGTCCCGGCGGCAGGAGCC
Source organism: Eptatretus burgeri (assembly GCA_024346535.1). Taxonomy (NCBI): domain Eukaryota; kingdom Metazoa; phylum Chordata; class Myxini; order Myxiniformes; family Myxinidae; genus Eptatretus; species Eptatretus burgeri. The sequence continues at coordinate 5,947 of BROF01007061.1, read as the reverse complement.
GTGGCGATACAACATGGGTTTCCGTTCATTGCTTCCTGCAACTACGATATACGGTTCCGGAGCAGCGGGGACCATGCCAGCTGCGATGGACTCTCGCGCTTGTGCTGCGCTCATGATACAGTTGACGACCGTGTCGTTCAGGCGATTTCAGCGGGGCATTGGAGCGAGCCGGTCGCATTCAAGAAGTTCGCGGAACGTGACCATCGACGGTGTCCTCTTCGGCATTCGGATGAGGACCTGCACCCAAGTCACCTTGATGTCGTGACAACCAAGAGGCTTGCTCGCAGCGTGGTTCATGATTTGTTAATTGTTATGTGTTTGTTTCTCGCAGCACGAGTGATTGAGCATGGATTTATTGAAACAAATGCCGACAGTCCGCGTGTGGGCAAAATGTGTTTGATTGGGATCAATGCTTTTTTGATGTGAAGAGCTTGCGGACGATCGTGGCGAATAAAAGGGTCTTCCAGATCCCGGTCTTCGATGACAGTCCGCAGTTCGCTGCAGTCGCATGTGTTGAGATTATACTGTGGGAACGCGCTGTATGTAAAGAGAAGTTTGCATCTGCGCAAACGATATTTCTGTTGCTTTATGACGTTGCTGTGCATCCAGGCTACACTGATCGTCCGTTCGGACGTGCATTGAGATCTCGACTGGATTTGGTGCGTGGTTTTGTTATGGGATTAGTGGTACTGCAGCCGGCTAATTGCCGGTTCGACTTACACGTGGAACGACGGCGCTGTTCAGTGTCGCCCCTCCCGTTCATCTCGCAGGGGCCTGGTGTTAATTCGCCAAGGCCGCCCTCCCCGCTGCTCCCTCCAGCGCCCTCGTGTCTGGCAGACTCAGCGTGTTTACCTGTTTCTGTCCGTGGGGGACGAGCGAGCTTGGCGGCCGCGCAGGGGGTTAGTCTGAGCGTGTCACCTCGACCGAGTCAGGGGACTTGTAGGTGGGCTGTCTGGTGGCCCCTCTGCTGCATAGTTATACTGTGCTCCCTGACTTCCCTCTTTATTTCTTTGCATCGGCCATTGTTATTAGGGTCTGTTACCACCACTGACTTCGTCGGGCGACTCAGTACTCGAGCACTCAGTCCACTGAGTTTGGATTCCACCTCACTCGCGAGGTGATGGGGATGGAAGAGTGAATTATGTACCAGCTTAAAACAACGGCATTATTGAAGCAGATTGTGCAGGTGCAGCACGTTTTCTTTTGTGCCATCTCATCTGGGTTTGTTTCTCAGCCCGACAATCACCCTGGGGTTAGGTCGAGTGCTGTGGTATTTGGAGGGTTTTACATGGTTGATGTCATTTTTGTTCCTCTTTGCTTTTGTGTCGGAGTATTCTTTGCCATTTCTGCTTGTCGTTATAATTGTCATTTTATAGTCATACTTTTAGGAGGGAGGAGTGTGGTGTATTGGCAGGGAGCGTTGAGGGGGCGTGGAGGAGTTGTGATGGTAGTCACGTGGCTGCAGGGCATATAGCTGCTCGCGTCCGCTAGAGGCTCGTAGTAGTGTACATCCGGACACGCAATAAACAGAGTTACGGCAACCCTCAGACTCTACGTGCCTCACTGCTCTCCGGACATTACACACATGCTCACATATGGCTGGAGAAGTATATTTTGGCAGGATTGTCAGCCCACCCAGTAGGAAAGGAATGAATCCACGGATGCATATCTGCCTCCCTGTCGGACATCAGAGCAAAATGGATTTCCCACAGAAAGTGAACTGACATGCCGTCCCATGAGGGAATATATACCTGTAGCACCTCTTAAGCTGTGTATGCTTCAAAAGCCATATTGGCTGACTGATGCTGCAAATATCAGTGAATCAGATGACACTGCATTTGGCATTTTGAGATTCTGTATTATTTTGTTTTCATCGACTGCACCTGAGCCGGTTTTCCCATTTAATATTTGTAGTTATCATCCCAGCTACAACTTATCATTCTTGCTAACTGACCAAGTGAGTACTGAAATGGTGGATATGTGATGGGCACGCCTTGTTGCCTGTTGGTCAGGACCCTTGCAGAAAATGCGAGTGTGGCACAGGGGTTCCTGGCCACCATTACACTTGAGAAGTGTTCAGTGTAAATTCAGGGTTGGGAGAGCTGGTTTTGTTTCATTTATGTTGTCTGACTGCACCGCTACCTCCTAACTGGTGCTCAACAGGGCAGAGAGAATGCGTTAGTGTGGGCGACAATGTTTGTTGCTAACAGGTCATGCAGCATTTGCTGTTATTGGACTCTATCTGTGCCTTGCTGCCTCGTCAAGTTATGGGGTTAAATTTTTATTGAATGGAACCTAACTTGATCACAACAATTTTTCTGGATGCCATCCTGAAAAGGTCAAATAATTGTGAAATCTGTCAGCAGCACTGCATCCATTTGTGACCATTTAATCTTAGTCTTCAATGGACCTGAGTAGCCATGTTGAAGCCATCCAAGTTTGGAGGTGATGTGGTGGTTTGCATGTGGTCCTGCCATCAGTGTCATGTCGAATGTCGTATTACATATTGCACGTGGTACATGATTGGTATTGCACTTGGTACATGATTGGGAGCCTCGGTCTATGCTGTCTACTGATGACACACCAACAAGTGATGAAATAGGTCCTGCAGCTGAGGGGTGTGGTATGGCATTGGGATTATCATGTATAGTGGCCTTCAAAAGTATTCAGATGGTTCTCAGTTACATAAGTATTCAATGCCTTTGTCTAATTAACCATAAATCACTTCAGGAGCAAATTATTTGTTTGAAAGGTTACAAAATAAGTGCAATAGGTTTCACCGGGATGTAATCAGTGGTTTGACTTACAAATTAAGCTCTCCCACGTATCTAAGGGGTTTTAAGGTGTAACTAAATTGGTCAACCAACAAGGCAAACATGAAGACCAAGGAGCTATCCAAATAAGTCAGACATAAAGTGGTGGAGAAGCACCATTCAGGAGAGGGTTAGAAGAAGATTTTAAAGTCACTCAGTATCCCTTTGAATACAGTGAAATCCATCATAAAGAAGTGGAAGATGCATCACACCACCCAGACTGAGACCAGGTCGCACATCCAAACTCAGCAGCCAAGCAAGCAGGAAACTGGTTTGGGATGTCACTGTAAATTCAACAATGACTTTGAAAGATTAGCAAGGTTCAATGTCCAAAATGGGGTCAGTGTTCATCAATCAACAATATCCTGTTCCCTTCACAAAGCTGGCCTCCATGGGCAGGTGACAAGAAGCCATTACTGAAAAAGTCACATCAAAAAGCTCGCATGGAGTTTGCAAAAAAGCATCTTAGTGATACTGCAGGCATGCGGGGAAAAGGTCTGTGGTCAGATGAGACAAAAATTGAACATTTTGGTCTCAATTCAAAGTGTTACATGTGGTGCAAGCCTAATGGTGCACACCACCAAGTCAACACCCTCCCTACTGTCAAGCACGTTGGTGGCAGCATCATGTTATTTGGCTGTTTTTCATCAGTAGGGACTGGCAATGTTGTCGGGATAGGAGGGACAATGAACGGTGCAAAGTACAGGAGAATCCTTGATGAAAACCAGCTTGAGTCAGCAATGAATCTGAAACTGGGTTGGAGATTCACATTTCAGCAGGCCAATGATCCTAAAGGGCAAAGCTAAAGCCACACTGGAGTGGCCGAAGAAGAAGAAGAAAATTAATGTTCTTGAGTGGCCTAGTTAAAGTCCTGACTCAAACTCAATTGAACATTTACAGCGAGACTTGAAGATTGCAGTCCAGCGATGATCCCATCAAACTTGGCAGAACTGGAGCAATTTTCACATGAAGAATAGGCAAAGATTTCAACATCTCACTGTGAAAAGCTGGTAGAGACGTACCCAAAACGACTCACAGCAGTTATTGCTGTGAAAGGTGCTTCCACCAAGTACTGATGACCGAAGGGAGGATTCATGATCAACCAGACTTCATTTACATCATGTCAAGGTCACCAATTGGGGTGATTATTCCTTTTAGAGTGCTGGTTATGATGATGGTGTTTAAACCAGCACAAGATAAATCTCAACTTGCATTCAAAAAGCAATGATATGTGAAACAACAACAGGGAATTTCTACACTGTATTTAAAACAGGGTACTTGCTTATGGACACACTCTACATATGCCTTATGTATATTTATATGCATATATATGCCTTTCTGAATTCTTCATGAACACTTCTATCCTCTAATTCCCTCATACAAGCAAGTCCATAAATGTATCTGATGAAAGTAGCTTGCTACCCTCACCATCTCAAAGCTCTCTCCGTATGGAATCCTCTTCATGAATTATATTTTGCATGTCAGCCTGTTCTCTCGATTCAATACTATATTTTACTGAAATTGTTCCACCTCCTTTTTCCTTTCATATCACACCTGTATATACATTGTAATCGTCACATCCTGCCCTCCAATTGTTCTCCTCATTAAACGATGTCTCACAAGCTGCAACTACATCATACTACTCACTATTCACAATTGATTCAAAGCTCCTCTCTCTTCTATTATTTACACTCCTGGCATTGGGAGAGGTACTTTTTCCTTGCTGTAATTTTTTTCCCTCCTTGCCCTTGCAAATCACTTGAACAGTTGCAGGTTTTTTATCATTATTTTATTACAAGCTTCGAAGAATTGTGGAGTAACTTCAACATGAATCACACACACAAACAAGACCCGAGACAACACCGGAGTTGACATCAGACAAATATACCTAATCTCCACACTCTGCAAAACAATTGATGAGAAGTTCCCCACTTCCCCGACTCACCCCCCATGGTGCCAAGCGAAAGGGGTTTGACAATGCCCTCTCCATGAAATGCTGAGCATCAAAAGAGGAATCGGTACGTACCACTGTGAAGTCATTGGTGTGGCCCAATGACAGTTCTTCCCTTTTTAGCCTTTTTGCCCTCCGCCAATGACCTAAAAAAAAGAAAAGAAAAGAAAAAGCCTGAATTCCCCTCTAAATTCTCACAGCAAACATTTCTGCCTCTTTTCTGTTGAGCGAATGGTCCTCATCCTGGAAACACTCCCTTTTGTGCTAAAATAATTCCAATTACTTCTGAAACAAAAGCCTGGCTGTATACACCATTCTTCTGACAAGAGGTTGACATTATCATTCTACTCATAAATTTGATTGCCTTTTCTATTGCTGCAAGAAAACAGAAAACATTAACTCACAATTACCCTTTGTTTTTGGTCCACTAAACAATCATTTGCATTTAATATTCAAGTCCTCCAAGTAAACTTTCGATATCATTTGCTCCGACATGTACTACAGTTAACATCTACCTGCCATGATCAGACATTATGACAGCTAAGTTTACTTCAATGTCTCTTACTGCTTATTAGCTCATCTTCAAAACAATGCACGACTCTACGATCCTTCCTACATCATGAAGAATCAACAGATGTATTCGTTTAATTTCCTTTCACAACGATCTCCCTGGCCTCATTCTGATGTATCTTTGCTCGACAATTACCATTGCCTGCTCTCTAGAAATATCAAAACAAATTAAACTGGAGGGGGAAAACTCGGTAGAGTGCAAAACCTCCACCACCAATACTGCTGGGTCACTTAAGTGAACCTGATATCCTATTCATTGTAGGTCAAAACGGATCAGACTCTACTGAACCACGATTGAATAAACTAAATGAGATCGACGCGCATGTAGAAATGCCCCCAAAAAAAATCGAATTTTTTTTGGAAAAAAGTTGCAAAATTTCTGGGGTTTTTTTCTCTAACAAATTTTTTGGGGGGTTGGAAATCACTTAAAACATGTAGAAATGCAAAAAAAAAAAATTCAAATATTTTTCAAATAAAATCGAAATTTTTTTGAAAAAAGTTGCAAAATTTTTTTTTTCTCTAACAATTTTTTTTGGGGGTTGGAAATCACATGTAGAAATGCAAAAACAAAAATTCAAATATTTTTTCAAAATGGCCACCATAGCGGCCATAT
>BROF01007060.1:15173-26856 GCA_024346535.1 Eptatretus burgeri | reverse complement strand
ATATATATATATATATATATATATATATATATATATATATATATAACACATACATACAGTGCTTTAAAAAAGTATTCACACCCCTCAATTTTTTTTTCCTCAGTTTCTTGTGTGACAGTGTGAATTCAAAATGGGGATTACATTGAGATTTTTGTTTTGTCACTGATAGACACATAATACCCCATAATGTCAAAGTGGAATTTTTATTGCAGAAATTTTTGCAAATTAATTAAAAATGAAAAGCTGAAATGTCTTGCGTCAAAGGTGTTCAACCCCTTTGCTGTGACACTGCAAATTGAGCTCAGATTCATCCAATTTCCTTTGATCTTCCTTAATAAGTCTCGACAACTTGATTGCAATCTTTCTATGTCCAACTCAATTGAATAGACATGATTTAGAAAGAAACACACTTACTATATAAGGTCCCACAGTTGACAGTGCATGTCAGAGTAGAAACCCTACCATTAAGTCCAAGGAACTGTCCGTAGCACTCCGGGATAGAATTGTGATGAGGCATAGATTTGGGGAAGGGTATAAAACAATTTCTAGAGAGTTGAAAGTTCCTAAGAGCACAGTGAGCTCCATCATTTGGAAATGGAAAGAATATGGAACTACCCAGACTCTTCTTAGAGCTGGCTGCTAGACTAAACTGAGCAACTAGGCAAGAAGGACCTTGGTCAGGTCAGGGAAACTCTGACAGAACTACAGAGTTTCTTGGCTGAGATGAGAGAACCTGCCAGAAGGACAACAGTCTCTGCAGCACTTCACAAATTTCGGCTTGATGGGAGATTGGTCAGATGGCACATTGAGAAAAAGGCACATGACAGCATGCCTGGAGTTTGCAAAAAGGCACAGGAAAGAATATTAGAGCATGAAGAAAAGCGCTACATATGGTGGAAACTGAGCACAGCTCATCAACCATAAAACACCATCCCAACCATGAAACATTGTTGTGGCAGCATCACGCTATGAGTATACTTTTCAGTGGCAGGGAATGAGAGACTTGTAAGGAAAGAGGGAACAATCATGGAGCCATATACAGGCAAATCCTTGAGGAGAACCTGCTTTGGAGTGCAAAAGACCTTAGACTGCAGCAAATATTTACATTCCAACAGGACGATGACCCCAAGCATACAGCCAAAGCAACATTGGAATGGCTTGCTTTCGAAAAAGAACATGAAAGTCATTGAGTGGCCTAGCCAAAGCTGAGACTTGAATCTCATTGAAATATGTGAAAAGACTTCAAGTATTGACGGTTAAGGACTGATGGTTCAACACTCCATTTGAAGATAAGATTGCTGCTGTTCACCCACGCTCCCCATTCAACTTGACAGAACATGAGCAAATCTGGGAGTAAGAATGAGAAAATCCCCAAATCCAGATGTGCAAAGCTGATACAGACATATCCAAAAAGACTCTAAGTTGTAATTGCTACCAAAGACGCTTCTACAAAGTATTGACTCAAGAAGTTGAATACTTATTGACACAAGACATTTCAGCCTTTCACTTTTAAATAGTTTGTAAAAATATCTGAAAACATGTTTTCACTACGTAATTGTGGGGTATTTTGTATGGATCATTGACAATTTTTTTTAATCATTTAATCCATTTTAAATTCAGGCTGTAACATAAAATGTGAAAAAGTCAAGGGGTGGGAATACTTTCTGAAGGCAATGTATATCTATATGAACTAATGTCAGTGTGTCTCCTCAATAACTCCAAAACCATGAAACCGAGCAGCCAGAAACTTTGCTTGTATACAAAGGGAACTCCACTGGAGTGCGTGAGTGAAAATTGGGTGTTTCAGTTAATTTATACATCCCTTTTAAAGATAATAAGTCTGGAGACGGCAATGGTTCATGAGCGGCATTTGACGATGTCGATTGATGAGACAATGTGATAATGTTTGACCAAGTTATAAAAATGATCAACATGATGTGGTACGAGTGACAGGGTATTAGCTGCAAAATTTCGAAAACCCGGTTTCGTTCAACAACTTTCAAAATTTGACCTTTGCATAACCTTTAAAGGTCACAAAATATGTTGTGGACATTAAAATAAGGAAACAGGATACATGCTATAGCTTATTGGAGTTAGTTCGTTGAAGAAGGTCGAAAACCGGGTTCGATTCCCACAACTTTGAAAATTTCACCTTTGTGAACTTTAAAGGTCAAATGTCAAGGATTATGACCTTTGGTGCAAAACTTCCTCTGGAACATTCCAGGAACAATATAACATCATATAGGCTATATGGCATTTCGCACTCCTCGGATTATCCATACTTTGATGAAATCAGCGTAAAATCAAACTTGAAGGGGGTGCCACGGGCAAGGTGTTCGAGATAGAGCAAAATGGTTTTAAGACTTTCGGTAGGGAATGACCTCAAGATTATGCATAAAAAATATTGTCATCCTAGCTCTCAAAGTTTGGGCGGTCGTATGATTTTTATGTCAAAATTCACAATTTTCTAAGTTCGTGACCTTGACCTTGGGACGAAAAATAAAAATTGAGCTCTGTGGGGCTATGCAGGTGCCATTGGGCTAAAGGGGCTGCCACACCTTGACGTTTTAGCCAGCGTATGGCAAGGTCTCAAAATGTATGTAAAACGCTGGCGTACGCTGAACTATTGATGTTTTTTCAAGTTTTGGGCGTATAATAACGTGTTGGACATATGCATAACGTATTAGTAACGTACACAGAACGTTTTAATCACATATAGATAACTTGTACCAATGAATGCTGAGCATGTTGTCGGCGTTCACAACCTATGCCCAACGATAGTCGAACTTATGCATAGCGCAGGGCAGCGTATCGCCGACGATCACGTGGCGTAGGCTATTCCTAGGCTGCGGCTCGACGATTCAAATCATATCCGCACTAGACATCGAAGTGTGAAGCCGCTGTCCACCATGACGTTTTAGCCAGCGTATGCCGACGTATGAAAAATTTGCCGAACCAAGCTGGCACACGTCGAATACATTATGGGTAAGTTTTGAATACGTTAAGAGCACGCTGGCATAAGTCTTATTTTTCTGGCATACGTCGTCATACGCCGAGTACGTCGAGAATTTTTCAGCATGTTGAAAATATCTCGATGTACTCGGTATATGACACACATTCCGCATACGCTGCCATAAGTTGTAGGCACGCTACGCAATCGTTGACACACGTTACTCATAAGTCGAAACACGTCAAGGTAATGGTTAGCGTCAGTGTTCCAGACTCCGTTTTTTATTTTTATTTTTATTTTTTTTCTTCAGTATGACGGTGATGTTGACACTTCGATTTCTTGTGCGGTTATGATTTAAATCGTTGAGCGGCAGCCTATTAATTATATTATATTATAACCGCACTAGAAATCGATGTGTCAACATCACCGTCATACCGAAGAAAAAAAAAAAAAAAAACCACGGAGTCTGGAACACTGGCGCTAACCATTACCTTGACGTGTTTCGACTTATGAGTAACGTACAAGTAACGTGTGTCGACGTGTGTCAACGATCACGTAACGTGCCGACAACACGTTACTCGTAGGTTAGAAATAATTTTCGGGTACGTGAAACATTACCTCGACGTGTTTCGACTTATGAGTAACTTACAAGTAACGTGTGTCGACGTGTGTCAACGATCGCGTAACGTGCCTATGACTTATGTCCAGCATTATGCGGAACATGTGAGTCATACGCTGGCATACATCAAAAAATTTCAAGCATGGAAAATTTGTATAACACCTCGGCGTACAAAGACGTATGCCAGCGTACTATGAAAAAAACGCCAGCATACTACGACGTATGCCAGCGTGTTCTTAACGCATACAAACTTACCCATAACGTATTTGACGTGTGCCAGCATTTTAGCCAAATTTTGCATACGTCAGGCATACGCTGGCTAAATCGTCAGGGTGTGACAGGGCCTTAACGAAATACTGAAACCCCTGCCAGATTCGACAAACCCCCTCGGAGAAGATGTAAATTGAAATTGACTACCCCCTAAAAACATGTTTTTTGGGCGTGGCTCCGCCCGTAATGGGCGCACCATTCCCTTTCTAAGGAAAACACAACGAGATCATGATATAAAACTCCCACCAAAATTTTATCAGGATCGAATCAAAACCCACGGAGCTATGCTCGGGACAGACAGACAGACAGACACACAAGCCGGTAGGCTGACATGGGTAGTCGACTACCCAATAGAACCTGACGCGATGGGCTCATTAGATGGGGAATGACCTGAGGATTAAGCACAATAAAATTCATGAATTCTTGCTTCAAGGGTTAATGCTGCAGATTGTTTTTTCGTTAAAAATACCCCCACATTTAGAGGTTTTTCGACCGTTGCTAGGGAACGGAGGGGTCCATAGCAACGGTTCTTTCTCACACATAACTAGGACACACCATGAAGCTACCATAGCAGTTTCATGTATATCTGACTCATAGTCTCTGAGATATAACTAACTTCGTTTTTTTATTGTTTTTGACCAGGGTTCATTCAAAGTCTGTCTTCTCTGACAGTTTTCATAGGATCCAGTTGGAAATTTTTGACAATATGGCTGAATGTACTGCCCACAGTCGCAAAAGGCCCGATTTTTGATTTTCGAAAAAAAAATTTTTTATGATTTTTCAAAAATTTCAAAGGCAACGGTGGTGTCCATAGCAACGGTTCTCATTTGCACACAACTAGGTCATGGTATGAACCTACCAACCAATTTTCATCGAAATCGCCATTGTATTGACTGAAATCGCCATTTTATATACTGATAATAAGGGTAGAACAAATCTCAAATTTTTTTTTTTTCGACTAGATAGACTACTCAACAGACACACACCATTAACAAATATAGTGGTCACTTACTGACTTGTGAACCAATCAATGGCCTCATTTATTTACATCCCATTTCAGGTGCATCTTCGGCCACCTCGCTGGTGTCTTAAGGTGCATCCAGGTTATCTCGCTCGGGTCTTAATTCACCATTTTGTTTGGCCTGCTCAACTATGACTTGACATGGAACAGGCTGCAATGATTTTGTAATGATAAACTTTTTTTTTCTTCACTTTCCTCACTCATATTATCGAATGCCTGATCATCATACCTATAAATAGCTGAATTGATTGCAATGCTTATAAACGCCTGGAGATAGCAGTGTTCGTGGCTTTATTTCATTTCCGCACATGCCATAACCTCAATAATCTCTTAAACTAAGCCAAATTACAAAATATAAACACCAGAATTTAACTTGTATTGCAGCACTTCTGACTGCTAAAAAGTGTTCATTGTCTAATTTTAACATATTTGATATTTTGGCCATCTCTGGGCGAATAATTTCACGAAATTCAGAAATTTCTTAGCCATCACGTTCTCCTGATTTGACGCCTCCTGATTATTTTCTTTGGAGTTACCTTAAGGAGTGTGTATATATCAATAAGCCCCATACAATTCAGCAGCTCAAGGACATCTGTGCAGAAATTTGAGGGCTGCAGCCAGAGTTATTGGCCGCTATTATGGAAAATGCTGTCGAAAGAGCCCGTCTCTGCGAAGCCGAAAATGGAGGACATCTAAGCTGCATCATTGTTCATAAACAAAGCAAATTTATCTCCGTTTTGTAAATTTTCTTTTGGAATAAAAAATAATCATAAATTATTTTAAAAAAAACAGAAATGTTATTTAATTTCTAAATCCCTCGGCAACTTTTGGGACACCCTGTATATATGTAAATACGTATGTGTGTATATATGTGTATATATATATATGTGTGTATATATATATATGTGTATATATATATATATGTGTATATATATATATATATGTGTATATATATATATATGTGTATATATATATATATGTGTATATATATATATATATATATATATATATATATATATATATATATATATATATATATATATATATATATATATATATATATATATATATATATATATATATATATATATATATATATATATAATACACAGTCGACAGGACTATTTCTTTTTAAAATATAAAACTTGAAAACATATTAGCAACAAAAGATTGCAGATTTTATCTTTCACTCCACACTGAAAGTTCATGTCATTTTCTGAATGTCATGTCTGCCTCGGCATATTAAAAACACTTCTCAGTAGCTTCCACATTCTCCAACGTGAGACTTCTTACCTCATGTGCTCTCTCCATGCCAACTCACGTGCCTCATCTGCCATTCATGAGTAAAAAGTGAACAGCTACTGCCACTCACAGAAAAGTTCAGCCTGTCGAGTGATCCATTATAGGGATGGACGTCCAAAAAACCAGACAGTCAGCGTTTGATCACCTGCATCGAATGCATGAATGAATATAATCTCGTTCATTGTGTGACTTCCATATTTTTCTGTTATAGTGGCCAAATTTTTTTCCTATATATTGACATTAAAAAGGTTCTCAGCTCTTCTTCGTTAATTCTGTAAAACAGTTTGTTATCTTCTTGGTCAAACATCTGTTGGTGCCTCCATTTGGAACTCCTGGGTCATGATTGCAGGGAATCCCAGGTTTCATTTGCACATCTAAAAGTACACCGATATCTGCTAAATTTTGGGCCTGGATGTGATTTATGTATAAGCTCCTCCAAGAGCCATTAGATCACTTTAGGAAACAAACATAATCTTTAAATTTGATTTTTCTGACCATTTCCCTCTCGGCTTTGGTCAAGTACAAGTACATTCCTCTAAAGACATCAATGCAACGACACCAGCTGCTAATGCCCGCCTAAATGTCATTGATTACAGTAAACGGCTCATTAACATCCTCATCACTAAAGTGATTCATTAAAATACCTGTTGAGCTGACTTTGAAAAATCTCTCTGCTGTGAGTTAATTTTTTTCATCGAGCCTGAATTATTTATTGAAGTTCTGAGCAATTTTATCCAAAGCAACTTGAGGCACTGATGCAACAATAAAGGTGGAGGCATTTTGATTCACAAATATCCAATTAAAACAAACTTTGTGTTTTGCAAGTGATGCATAATTATCATCTTGTGTTTACTCTTGCAGACATTCTGTGCACAAGAGAGAGAATGAAAATGGCCAAAATGAACAAGGCCAACGCACTCCAGCTGAGAAGTTAACCGATGCCAATAACGCTGTCGCTTGAATGCTTCAAACCTGGCATCAATCAGTGTTTCATACTCTGGCATTGACGACTGAGTCAGATCAACCTTCACTGACCCAGCGCCAGAGCAGCGCGATGGTACACTTTACCTTGGGTCGGACCACCTTCAATACCCTCCTACAGGCCTCCCAAAAGGAGAAAAATAAAATCCCATAACCCATTCCTCATCCCTAATTCTGATATCCGATGGGAACCCATGATTGTGGAGTGTTTATCCTCTGATTCCTTCCTGTTGAAATTTTCAGCAAGACCTTTTAACCACAGCCAGATGCATCTGATACCATTAAAAACATAAACAAAGCAGTGAGACATTACTTCATGAGTAAGCTGAGGAAATGAACATTTTTGAACTGTTACTTGAATAGTGTGAGATTAAGCATGGTAGGAAATAAAGAAAATGAGTTCCTGGCAATGCAATCGTTGTCGTCATAATCTTGCATGACTGATCATTAACTTCCTGTCATCAGCTGCTGGATACTGTTTACTATAATGTATAATGTAAAGATGGGCTCTTGTGGTATATGATTAATTTGGAGGCCTCACCCAGATGACAAGTCGTCATTGATTCAACATTGACAAAAGATCAATAACATTGATGAATCATCCCAACCGCTAATGTAATGTTGATCCATTGTGACCTTTTCAATGATGGGAATCATCCATTCAATGAATGATGGGAATCATAGATTCAATGCTTTATCAATACTAAGATCAACAATGGTTCATGTACATCTTGCAGTCTGGGTATAACATGGGAAATGAAACACTGTGGCCAACTTACTGGGACAAATAGTGTAGTATTTTCGGAAAGCTGATCATGCTCGCAAAGGATTCCTACAATCCCTTATAGCTTGAGCCAAGGGAACTATAATGTAGTCCTGTACACCTTCCCAATTGAAGAGCGACTCGGTTTTTGATGTTGAAGAGAATGCGGTACATCACAATGCAATTGAACTGCCTCATAATATGTGTGGAAAGTTGTGAAATCCGATGGCAAATCGCCCTTAAAATTTACCTTTATTGAGAACTGATATATGAATATATTGTTGTAGTATTCGCACCCGCCCGGCGTGCGAACGACCGCGTTTCACTAATAGCAGCCGGTTCGCCCACCGAACGGAGAATCCAGTCGTGACTTTCTGCAATGGCATCAGAAACCTGTCACGGATGGGTTTTCAATCCCACCACAACCTTGTCCGTACCCTACCCGCGCTACAGGGTCCGATCGCCAAATCTTCGATCTACCTAATTATTCGGGCAGGTAGGTTACCGAGAGGTTGTACCTCAACGGGACCGCTTGGAAACGAGCTGCTTAAGCAGCCTGCTTCCTTTTGGGATAACCGAGCAGGGTAATATCGCGCAGTCCCGTTGGACCCGATCACTTTGCCGGCTATTTAAAAGCCAACTAATATTCTGCAATGCAAGATGGCATTTCAATGGGGGCATGGACGCAACGAACAGTTTACATTTAAACCAGCACATTTATTTACTCTACGTATGCAGGAACAATCATGCAGTCATTCAAAAACACCAAGATGCACGTATACAGAACAAGCAATGAATGTGGCACGGCACGCGGGCAAGACAAAGCGCTACAACCGTCTATAAGTAATTATTAATATACAGTCACTTACACAGTTTTACTTACGGGACTCTGCGCCACAACATTCATTCGAAAGAAAAGCAGGAAAAAGACCCCATCAAAGGCAATGGGGTCAGACTGGACCTCTTGGGTCTTTATGGCGTGGGACTTGGCAGACCGAACGAGTCCCACGAGACCGTTGCAGGTTACCTGCACCCTCGTGGTGTCTGGCTTGGGCGACCCGCGACGTCCCGTCCCCACTGCAGCTAGCGTAGCCGCGGTAGAGCTCGGGCCTTCCGTGTGGCAGGCGAGCTCTCTTCGGCTCTCTCCACACGAACGCGCTTGGGCGAACCGCGATGCTCCTTCCCCACGGCAGCTCGCGTAGCCACGGTCGAGTTCGGGCCTTGCCAAGCGGCCGGGTGTTTCGGTCTCAGTCGGCAACTCGTTTGAGAGGAACGAACGGGTCTTTGCTCTCTTAGAGTTGATGCTCTGTAAGAACCCGTCCGTCGCTCAGTGATGCTCGAACTGCACCGAAGTCCGATCGCCTCGGACCACCTGTCACTGGCTGGCAAGCTCTCTCCGGCTCTCTCCACACGAACGCGCGGTTCCGCGCGACACAGCAGGCAAGGCTGCGCCTCCAGCTCGCGTCTCCTTCGCGCCGCCCTGACTCTCCAATGACTGCAAGCTCCAAGCTCCCGACTCCGCCAAGAGCCCAGACTTCCACGCAGCTCCTTTGCTTCTGGCTTCCTCCCGACTCCCCGACCTCTCCAGACTGACTCAGGCCGACCGATCAACTCGCCTCGACCGAGCTCGAACTCGAACTCGAACTCGAACTCGACCTCGACCTCGAACTCGACCTCGACCTCCACCAACTCACGCGGACTCCCTCAACTGCTCGTAACGCGGTGCTCCGCCCGTCCTTGTATAGGGCTGGTGAGACGCGGTTTGGCCTTCGCTCCCTCACCTCTAACCTCTGACCCCTGCGCGGAGAGTGGACGTGCGCGAGATCATCAAGCCTCTCGATCCAACCGCCTCTGACCTCTGCGTGGAAAGCGGACGTGCGCTAGATCACCAAGCTTGATCCGACGAGCAAACGTCCCACGTCGGCCTGCAGCGACGCCGCTCGATGTGGACTCGCCGCGGCTGACACAGAGATGGCGTCGTTTCGGAGACGAAGGTGAGGCGATGTTTGTGGTGTGGAGATGTTGACGGTTGTTGGCGAAGTGGTGAGGATGGCGTAGTTTGGTGAGAGGCAGGTGTGGTTGTGGTGGTCGAAGGCGGCTGGTCCAAAATAACGATAGTAAAGAATAACGGCTAACTCAAAGATCACAGCCCGGTTAACATGAATAATTCCCTTTAAACAATGGTGGGGAAATCTATCTGAATACGGACTTATCGGCCTAACTGATCTCGGGACCTTTATGGTGTTCTGTCAATTTCCACAGCCATAAGAATATGTATATACTGTCATACACCAACATTCACGGATCATAAAATGCGACCTGCTTCTACATTCGCAGCCCTGTGATTCACGTATTCGCAGTTTTTTGGGGGCATATTCGTGGATTTCAGGGGATTTTTTTTATTTTTCCCTTATGGATCACGAACACCCTGAAGCCTAGCCTACTTTTCTCCATTGAAACAATGCCCCGACATTCGCTGAATTTTTCAGGAGTGTATCCCACGCGAGTTTTGTGGTCCGACAGGATATATATATATATATATATATATATATATATATATATATATATATATATATATATATATATATATATATATATATATATATATATAACCCTGTATCTCAACACAATTGTGATTTTGAGTTTTGACCCAAATGACCCTGCTTTTATTCATTCTGAGTTTGGTGGGATGTTTCATAAATTTCTCAAGACAATAATTATTTTAATTTTCGATCCACATGAAGTGATTTTATCTGCACTTTCTCACCTGCAGATTTGCTTTAATGGGTGCAATGTGAGAATGGAGTCTTATATTTGTTCACTTCACGAGTGTTTGTATAAAGCGTCAATATTAGTTTACCTCAGGAGTGTTTGTATTTTGTTATATTAATGGTATAGTCTCAGTTTGTGATTGGAATGATTCTGTATGGAATGAAAATATAGAGAGATTGAGTTTAAAGCAGAATGAGGAAATTATGTGAGGGTTTCCACCTGTGACATTCACAGATTCTGCATTGCAGTTTTGCCATTGTGACATCATAGAAATATTACCTACCGACCTTCTGTTGGGTTCAATTCCTTCATGAACCAGCAGTCCAGCTCCCTCCCTTGCATAGCACAGGTAACTCGCTAGCATATCGACAGGACGCACATCCATTCGAGATCAGCTTGGGGCATTTCGTCATGCTCCATACTTTTTGACCTACATCTCCACCCGTGCAGCTCCGGAGCATGCTCCCATACCTGACCTGACCTGGCACTTGACTTCTGGTCTTTCGGTTGGCATTGGTGGAAACAATAATCTGTGGCAGACAGGCTTTTTATTATTATTATTTTTTCCCAGATTCTGTGGTTTTACCAGGCGAGACATAATCTGCCGCTGATACTCACCATTTCAGCCAGGGTTTTAAAAATAATTTATTTATATTTTCATATACATACGCCTTCTGAGGGTTCTGAGTTTTTTTTTTCCCGGTGGATCGGATTTGATGTCCATCGTCATGTGAAATTTCAGCTTTCGACATGCACCCTGAAGGTCCCGAACATTAATATCAGTGAGTCAATCAGCGAGTCAGTAAATGGTTAGAATGAACTTTCCATATTGGATATATATATATATATATGGACCCCTGTTGTTGGCGCCTGGTGGACCCCTGGTGTTGGCGCAGTGGTTAGGGCAGCGGCTTGGGATCCAAGAGGTCCTGAGTTCAAGCCCCGTTGGGCCACTGAATTAATACACCAGGGGGTTGACTCAGCCTGTCATCCTTCCGAGGTCGG